>JAQIXP010000004.1:0-63781 GCA_034700285.1 Proteroiulus fuscus | reverse complement strand
CTCTATATTTAGGTATTTTTATTTTCTTGATACCACCAACAGTTACAAAATGGGACTCAAAAATAGTCTCTATGGGCGTTTAACATTAGTGAAACCCACCCTTAAAGGGGAAGTCCCACTTTCTAACAAGTGATATTTAAATTGTATAGGCTACACTTACTATAGATAAGAATAGCTGTGACAATAATGAATAAGAATGGCATTGGCATTTGGTGATGGCACCCTCTAGGATATGTATGTCTACGTGTTTCATGAGCTGAAGCCATTTATCCAGTAGAGGGTGCTACACACTGTCAGTAAAATGGTGCCTTTTTGGGCTTTGCATTTTCAACCAACTCCATGCATTCAGGACATTTTATTTATTGATTGGTGGGCTCGAATTGCAATTTCCATGTTTTTCCTAACTTTTCATGCTCTTCCTCCTATACAACCCACTTTCAAAGGGGGACTTTCCCTTTAACCAGTGTCCTAAATCATGATCAAAATGTCAATGTGATGGAGTATCTAAACACAAGCCAAGTAGCTCTTTTTCAGACGATTTATTGAATTTCATTATACATGTAAATCCATGTAGGCCTACTGCAAAAGGTTTCAGAGTAAGCAAAATCGATTCGTAAGCAAACAATGGTTGGATTCTAATTATAGGTCATGAACACTTTTAATAAGCCCGCTATTAATAGCAATATTCGCACGATATAAAATTGTGTGAGAACAAATCAAACGAGCTTCGGTAATTCAGAAAGGGTAATTGAGGGGGGTCATCTACTGGTTAAGAAATATAGGTGAGGTTAATAGTCCTGTTACAAGCCCGTATGTTGACATTGTACATTCCATCGAACCAGCAACAAAAATAGAAAATTCAGGTGTGCATTTTTCGAGGAGTACCTGGTACCACGAAGGAAACTTTTCAAAGAAAATCATGCCCTTTATTGCAAACTCGTGGTACATTCTGTATGCCTACCAGCATCAGTTTTTATAAAAATGCATTCAGTACATGTACCATTGACCTAGACTAGCACCTAATGTATACATGGAACTCCCAGGTTAATTAAGCTATTGATTTCAATGTCAGAAAAAAGGACTCGGAAAATTTATGGGCTAGTCAACTTGTTGTTTGTAGTTTTTCCAAGAACTTACTCTACAATGAATACTCGGAAGGATTTGTAAGGGGTCCTGCAGGAATTCTGCGACATTTGATCAGATTTATAATTTAATCGTAGGGGGTCGTCCATAAATCCCGTTTGCATTTGGGGAAGTGAGGTTGGGCATTTGTAAATGTTTTGTGACTAGGATATTACTAAGTTTAATTCAATTCAACTCAGTACCCTACAATCAGCATATCATTATGCCATTTATACGGAGGGGGGGGGGGTTATCCAACTATCAGAAGGAGACTCCCACATCAGTAGTACTACCTTAAACATCATTGACATTCCTACAAATTTTGAACCATTTTTAGGAAGATTGCTCCATTGACTTGTAGGACATACGAAAATTGAACAATAATAAGCATTCGTAAGGTAAAAGTAAGCAGTGACAATGACTATAGTAATACCGAGGAAGATCCAATTCTTTCCAATATCTTAAAAAAATTTGTGATAGGCAAATTTGAAACTTTTTGAAAACTCAAATATTGCATTTGAGAATATAAAACCTCTTATTATAATTATTACTATAGCCTATAGTAGCAATTAAGTGACATATTTAAATAATACTCAAAATAAAAATATAACTTAAAATCATATTAATACCACAAGATTTACACTAGCCTTTAGCAACAAGAATGGTTTACAGGAATGTATCCAACCACATTCACTTTCAATTCAATTCAACTCAGTAGGCTATGATCAGCATATCATGATGTCATTTGGCAGGCCTACGGAATTATTGTGCAGAGCGTATTCTTTAACTTGCAAACATCACAGGATTGAGGGGAGGGGGGGGGGAGAAAGGAAACATTCCAAAATTGTGGACATGTGTGATAAGGAGGAAGGGGATAAATTGTGCAATTTATGGACAGCCCCTTGTCTTAGCTCATACTGACTACTCTATGCCTACAGGGATCTGAAGAAACTGTGCCCAGCCATTCGCAAAGCAAAGCAAAAATTTCTTGAATAAAAAAAATTCAAATGATTGACTTTGTGGAGGCTTCTATCCTGCTGTTTCGTATTGCGAGTAAACTTTTGTGGATGACCCCATAGCCAAAGGTTGAAAAGCTTTAAAAACCTGCTGGGTTAAGTAATTTCCCCTCGCGTCATATAATCCATTCACCCGCATATTGAGCTAGTGCACAAAAACAGGAATAAAAAAATATATATATAAATGAGAATTTAGTTTAGATGGAGTGTTTACATATTATTATAGCTCCATGGTGTGGAGGTAGCGATACAAGATAAAAATCAAATCCAAATGCAAGTTTTTATCGACTTGGGGCCATCTGCTGTTAGTCTCCATAATAATGGCACCAGTTCAAGGTTTTCAGGGTACCTGAAGTCAGAAATGATTAATACTGATGAGTGCCAGAATAGCATTAGCTCCAACGGACAGAACAACTCCCTTTTATGCAAACAACATTGCAAATGCCATTAAAAACTGATTTGGAAATGTTTGATGGAAGGAAAACGTGAACGTCTCCAAACCCCATTAATGCTTTTACAGGGTAACCATAGAGTTTTTAAAGTAGACTTGAGTTGTTGCCACAAATGAGGTTTTTAATCAAAGGGAAAGTCTCTCTCCTTTAAACAAGTGATTTTTAAATTAAAGACAAATTCCATAGTCGAGAAAGGTATTAATATTAATATTTTCAGCAGACTTGAAATTTCTTGAATATTAAGTCAAATGTAGAAAAATGCTGTTACTATTTTGAATGAGTTGTCAACATATATGAGCCACCGTAAAAATGAATTTCTTTTGATGTCAGGCCCAGACATAGGCGCATTTAGACCTGCTGTTAGGGGGGGCCCGGTGGAAATTTACAATGTATTTCAGATCTCAAGGGGGGGGGCGGTGGAATTTTACCATGTATTTCAGATCTCAAGGGGGGGGGGGGCCGGGCCCCCCCCCCTAAATGCGCCTATGGGCCCAGACCTTAAGTGTAGCCTGGTGTATCCAAGGTGGACAGAAAAATAAAATGAAATAGATGGCCTATATACGTAAAGACTGAGAATGCACTGAATATTCTAAAGGAACATCCCAAATGATGACACATTCATTCAGTTTTTAAAAACAACAATCGCATTCCGAACATTTTGCTAAAGAATTTTAAAAAAATGTAAAAAATCAGAAATTATGAAAATTCTTTTGAATGCAAATCAAGGACAGAACTTACAGACATACCATTATTTGAAAATTATGACATTTCTTAAATAGGCCTGCATTGGCGGCGAAACTTTCCATTGTTTTACCACATTATGTGGATATTACTAGCGCCATCTAGTAGTTACGTTTGTTTACTCTAAAAATTGAATGTGTTAATGATTTGGCGTCACTTTTTCTTTACAAAATGCTAATGTTTTATGCATTGTACAAACGTAGCTACCATATTATATTAGTTACGCTATGACTGAAAGGGAATATTTATATAAACCAATCAGAGCACTTGACCTATATGACCAAGACCGCCAAAATTGCATGGTAGGTCTAATACTCAACTTAATCCACAGGTGGCGCCAAACAAATCTGCAAAAATTTGAAAGTCATGCACTTTCTACCATTGGAGGGCAGTCAATGCTGTTCACAATGTTTGTCTGATATACAGTCATGCAAAGTGTACATCATGTTTACTATTTATTTAGTGCTTTTTATGAATTCTGTAAAAAAAACCATTTTGAATAGCTGGGCCTATAGGCTATATGATTTTCTTCAGCAAATGTATCAACACCGAATTCTACAAGATGACGTCTTTGAAAAAGGATTTTAGCAGAAGTGCTGTTGCTCATTTGATCTTTGGTTTAATTTAACAGATGTTGGCTCACATAAACCATAATAATAAAAGCCTATATAGGCATACATGCATAATATTGCTGCAGAAAAAGTCAATTATGCACACCATTTTTTTTGTATGGTCTGGGTTAGTGCTCCTTTAAATGTTTTCCCCATAATATTATACTTTCCTTATACTATTGAATGAATTACGTCAGTTTTGCTAAAGTTTTCCTTAATTTGGTTAAAAAGAATTTGCAGGGGCATGCAGCTTGTGCCACTTACGTCATATAAGATTCAAATTAGGCTATGTCATTTATACACAATCTTCCTCAAAAAATTGTGAATTATCATTTAAGGATATTCTGAAAGTCTTTAATTGTAAGTCAAAATCCATGATAGGTTCAAGTTTTCCAGTCCTGGAAAACGGATGGCATGCCATATCTCAAATGCTTGCTGTTCCATGAGGTATAGCCTACATGTAGGGAATATGTAGGGAAATGGAAAAAAACGAATGAAAATTTTATTTCAATTCAATTCAACTCAGAACCATACAATCAGCATATCATGATCCAATTTGGTAGGGGGTGATCCCACTATCAGGAGGAGATTTCCACGACAGTAATGACTTAAACATCATTGTTAATTTGAATTCCTAACAATTTTGAACTATTTTTAGGAAAATTTTTAAAATGTCTAATAGAACGTAAGAAAAAGAACCAATAATAAGCATCCGTTCTAGCACGAAATTCCTTCAGAGATTTGGAGTGAACCTGCCTATCTCTTGCGTTAGAATTTGGTTCAAAAATAACTGAAATTAAATTAAAAAAGAGACAAACTCAACCTCGCAAATAAGTCTAAGCTTACATCACCCCTTCAAGACAGCAAATTAATAAATAATGAGTAATATAGGCCATCTGTGACCTTTGTGATTGAAAATTATTGATGGAACCAGGCTTTAAAAAGACTAAAATAGAAAAAAAAACGTAACAATTTAAAAATTAAGTTGTCACAAAGTACCGGTACATGTGTACACTCAAATCGGTCTTTCATGAATAGTGCACACAAGCCTTCAATCAAACTCAAGAATGCATTATTGGGTCTTAGATAATGCTCTAACACATTCCTAGCATCTTTTTTCCATTACACTGCAGTGTTCAAGGGTGTTTCTTGGCGTGCCCTAACCCCTCCTTTCTCAATGTTACTCTACCATTATTATCGTTTATATGCTACACATCTAGCCTAAAGCAACTTTTGTTCACTAAAAAGTCTGTTCACCTTTTGCTTTTTTTTCTTAAAAAAAAGAGGATAGCAGAAAGAAACGAAAAGCGTGCTGAGAATTAGCAACTTTACTTCAGAATAAGTCGTTCATCAGCACCATGATCAACACTGAGGTCTTATCGGGACTTCATCAGCAAGTTGCAGGGCGAAACAGTCAAAGATTTGAATCTTATTCGCAGCAAACCTCTATTCCAAAACTATGAAACAAATTTATCGGATTAAAACAACTATGAAATGACAAGTGATTAAGGTCTAGGTTGAACAAGTGCAGACATTGCAGAAACCCAAAGAAGTTTCTATCAGGAATCATTAAGCATGTTGTGGGGAAGAAGAATGTATTTTATGTGCTTTATCTCTTCTAAAAAGCTAAAAATTGTCGTGAATGTTCCAACCCTTTTAGTGCATCTGATTTCCCATTAGAAATTTTAAAATTTTATGAACAGATTCTACAGACAAATAGTCTGTAGAATCATACAATAGGCCCATCAGCTGAGATTTTGATTACAGTTCTCATCCACATTTTTAATTTACACCCATTAGTTAAAGGGAAAATCCTAGTTTGAAGATAGGTAGTTTTAGGAAGAAGACCATGAAAACTTAGGAAAGGCGTGAAAATTGCAATTTAATTTGAGCCTAACAATCATTAAATAAAATGTCCTGAATACATGGATTTGATTTAAAATGCAGAGCCCGAGTATTCGCCATTTTACTGACAGATGTAGCACCCTCTACAGGGGAAAAAGCACCAACTCTCATGGAACACGTGCACATGCACGTCCTAGAGGGCGCCACCAACTTTAGGTGTCTGCTGAAATATATGGAAAAATGGCGCCTAACGTGTATTTGACAAATGTCATAATTTCTTCAATATGGAAACTGCTGCAATTATTATTGTCACAGTCATTCATAGCTAGTAAGTGTGTACAAGTTAAATATTACTTGTTAAAAGGTGGGACTTTCCCTTTAAAATACTTGAACCTCCCCCTTCTTTGAAATATTTTGTATAAAAGTATAACTATACACTCCCCTTTCCTCCCCAAATTATATTATAACAGGACTCGGAGCGCTAACTTTGTTAAATCTTGGACTAACTAACTTGGTTAGTCCAAGGTTAAATATAGTTGAAATAGTGAGATTTTTAAAGTCCTAAATTTACATGTCAGTTGACTTTTAAGATAAATAATAAGTAAAAAATAACATTAGTGCAAATTTGAGAAAAGATTGCTCTAACAAAAGTTTTAAAGTGATGCTCAACTGGTTGAATTTACCTTTTTACATTTGCTTTTGACACACAGTAGGCCTGTAATTTCTTTCTGACCTGCCCTCACCCCCTTTTAGCCCTGATATAATGTAGTAAAATTAGGTATTCCCCATTCATTGTGACGCAATACGTGGACGACCCTTAATAATACAAAAGTTTTAAAATAAATGCCTTGAGAAACAAATGGAAAAAGTTTTTTTTTTAAAAAAAAGTAAAGTCTCGTAGGCCTGATCACAAATTGGCTTCCAAAAAACCAGCATGCATGGTAGTTAGAATCCACAATAACTGACATCTCTGGTAGGAAATAGGAAGAACTTTTTCTTAATAGGTCCGTTGAGTGTGGTCCCATTGGTCAAGAAGTCATGTTCGAGTAATTACGAAGATAAAATTTATGCAACAAGCAACACAGTGGTCCGAAGCTAGCCAGCTGGACGTATTCAATCATTTTGAGTTCAGCCACCTTTATAAATGAGTGAAAATTTAGGGATGCAAGTTTAAGGTTGAACCTCCTATTACAGCTTCATTGTTTCTAGGAATCCCTTAAGCAGCAACAGTCACCAATTTCACTTATTGCCAACTTTTTAAATTGAAAAGTCATATCCTTTGAGGCTATATGCCATGAACAGTGGGCATAAATGGCATCTAATTGCTTCAGTTCTCGCTTAGCATGTTTATGTAAATAACTTCCATATTACTTTTTAAGTGAAATCGCAGTGTTATGCTATTTTCCAGCTTGTTAAATAAAAACGCCCACACCTTACATCAAAAGTAAAGTGAAGCAAAGTGCACATCATGTACAGGATAACCAAAAATGTTGAATTCATCTTATTTAATCAACTACCGATTCTCACACTAACAACTCGTACTGTAAGATAAACTGAAGCAAAGTGCAGATGTAATGCACCAAGACTGAAAATTTGAACTAAAATTAACAATTTTTTTTACTCAGTTCTACATTTGTCTTAATTGTCAAACTAAAAATATTCAAATGGGCATAGCTGCGAATTAAGAAACTATATTTGTAAAGATGTTCCCTTCCAGAGAACTGGGTTAGGTAATTTTTTTATAGCGAAGGAAATAATTAAGCCTGATCGTCCCTGGCCAGAAGCCAAGCCGAAAACTATTTTCTCAAGCAATGTCCTCATTACAACTGCACCAAAAATGTACCATTATTCCCAAGATTTATTATTATAGATGCTTAATTGCATTAATTTAATGCTAATGAACACATGGGGTGTCAAGCAATTATGAATTCATACTCTAATAAAATACTATGCAGGTCTAAGTGCTTATTTGGACAGTGCCGAATTACCCCATATGAATGTAAAATTAACATTTTAGATGTCTATGACAGTATTGTGGGTCTAACTAATCTAACATAATCGAAAAAGTTTCAATGCAATTTATTAATTGCATAGGCTAGTTAATTAGGATAATGTTAGCCATCTATTACATGTAAGTGTATTTATCAATAAAGCAATAGTTTTGTTTTCGTTTATAAAGTTGAAGGAAATTAATTAGTGAATCCAAATATTAGCAATAAAATCCATTGTTCTTTAGAAGGAAAGTTCTCATCCAATAACAAATATAATTAAGATCATTAGGCTATTACAGCCTACAGCTACAGTAGTTTTTTTAATCTAAAATTAAAAAAAAAATTAATACACTTGATCGCTCAGTGGGCCAGGACCCTAAATTTAGGCTAAAGGACAATTCCTGTACCTCAACAGCACAAAGAAGCTAGGCCTGTGCTACCTTTTTATTGCAAATTAGAAAACTATTTAGAAGTAAATATAATCCCATCTTAGAGGGGTTACAAAACTTTTAAAATTGCTACAAGTTACCGCCTCTGGGTTAATCTTTTCAAGATTAAAAAGATTCATCGAATAGAAATTTAAGTGAGCATATAGGCCTACATGGTACTAATGTAACAAAAGGCTCAGATTCCCTTTACGATTTATGTAAAGCCAAGATAACTTGATATTTTATTGAGATTCACCCTGCACGGGTTCCAATCAATGAGATTCAATAAGGGATTCGTTAAGATTTACTTGATAATCATCAAGAGCCAATAGAGATTACCTTGCATCAGGTCCCAATCAACAAGTTTCACTTTACAAATCAAGATTCACATGAGATTCAACTAAGGATTCACTAGATTCACATGCCTCAGGCGACATGACTCTGATTCCCTTCAGTCATCAAGAGATTTGTGAAGGCCAAGAATAAAGCTGCATTCTCCTCATATAAATTTTGTTCTAAAATGTGGATAAATGCACGTGCATATCCCACCAAACCAAATGTCATCCACACGTGCATTGAACCCATTTTGGAATAAAACTTTTGTGAGAAGACTGTCCCTTTTAACTAGAGACGACTACATTATGAGATTCACCATTCTCATTGTCCCAATCAACGAGATTCAATTAAAATTAATCAAGGTACGAAAAGATTCGCTAGAAATTCACCCACCACAGAAGTGACAGACCTGTTTCAAAGATTACATGTAGTTTTACTAATTTTTGATGAGATATAAGGTGACAAGTATTTCGTTATTTCACAATTTTTGCGATGGAACTGCACTCAGACAATGAATATTAAATGCTGTGATTTCGTCCTACAACAGTCCCACCACAATGGGGTCGAGTTACCCGAATTACCCTTATTTCCTCCTTGGAAAAACCTCCTACTTAGCCCTTAGGCTGGCTTCCAACTCGTAGCCTCCGATTTCAACAATGGGATAGGCCTGCATTCTATTGAATTTGGAAAAAGTTCAGTAAAAAGGTAAGACTGCGGGTCAATTTACAGGAAACATTTTTGCTGTACCCCTTGTACTAGAAACATATGGTATTTCAAACATGCTCTAGCAGATGCAACCTTTGAACTTGAATAATATTTCCAAACTTTATTATTATTTCATTGCAAATCTTCCATTTCGAAATAGGTCTTAATTAAAAGTTTAATTTACTAAAATAATTGTGCTGTAATATGCCAAAGCATATACTAGGGCAGAGTAGATGTAGGAATGGAACCCAGGTCTCTGTTGCTAGGTCAAAGCCCTGATGTCCTGCAAGATTTACCTTAGCTACAAGCCACCTTGTTTTCGTGATTTTCCCCCCGATCAAATGACAAGATAATAGATTAACTAAAAAAGGCAAATCACTGTATTTCTCTTCAACTGCCCATGTAGCCAATGGTCAAGAAGCTCATTATTTAAAGGGTCAGATTGATTTACACAGTGTACAGGCCAAACAGAAATTTTCATGTAAGGCATTAAATTCTGTTAGGTACTGCTACAATTCGTCTAAAACACATAACATGTCAACTAACCTGAGGACGATATTTCAACTGACATGTTAATGAATGCATTTTTTATCATTAATTCAAACTCAACCCAAAAAAGGGTCCAAAGAAAACCTTATTGACCTAAGTTTGGTGAAAGTCCATTTCAAACTATCCAAAAAGCTACTTTTAAGCCAGGAACTTAAAGGGGTAAATTGGAAAAAATACGTGTTCAATGTTAATTTGTTTTGAAAAGTTTCATGGGGCCTAGGTACAAAATTGAACCCTGCAAATTTTCATAAATATTCACACACAGTTTTATTTTACAAATTTAATCTAAGTGAGAAAAATGCACTGGTTAACATGTCAATTGCTAAAGAGTCCTCTGGACTCGTTGGCCCTGCAGTTTTTGTAGGAATAAAGAATAATAATAATAATTACCTGGGGACGACTGTTTCAAGATACATGTTAATGAAAGCATTTTTTATCATTACATGTAATTCAATATGACCAATTATTTTGAAACTATCAGGCTAGTATAGTTCTGCGAAAAGTACCCACAAAATTATCATTCAGATAAATAAAGATGATAAATTTAGGTCAATATTGTCACTACTTCTTAAATAATCAATTATAGAAAAGTTTTCCTTTTTATCTTTTAAAAGCAGTAAAGATAAAAAAATTGGCATACAAATATGCTATGATTTAATTAAGTCAAGTAAGTCAATCAATATCAAATTACTTACTGGATGGGGTGCCCTAAGCACTCTGTGTACTCCAGATATTTGGTTGATCAAAGGAATGTTGACATTGAAAGTGTAATGAGGAGGTCTGGCCGGTTCTGGGAAATTGGTGCTTGCAGAGAATGGGTCAACATCATTTAAATATTGGACACGGCAGGTGAGGGTCTCCATTGTCCTGTTTTGAAGCATAGCGAGGAAATATCCTCAGAAACTGAAATTTCAAGAAGTCCGGTTGGTTGCTGGCATGCAACTGTCCCAACTGGCCTGCAAGCTGACCACTTGATCTTCACTCCCAAGCACAACAACGCGACAAGACTCACTACATCGATGAAACCGCCTGTGGCACAGTCTCAAAAGAAAACTTTTTTTAAAATTTAAATTGTGTTCCACTTGCAAACTATATCACTTACTTCCATGGCATGAGTTGTGGTTAATTTTAGCCCGTTGTTAGACGTAAGGTGTTTCTCGAAACAGATTTCTGAAACTTCTGTTGTTTTTGCACGGATTTTTAGTGGGTAGCCCGAGCACACACCTCCTCATCAACGTTTTTTAATGTAGCAGCCAATGAAATTTCGCTTTCAGCCCACGAAACTATTCACCTGTTTCTCATCAGTATTTACCTCCACAAATGATGATAATAAACCAAGTAACAACAATCAAACAACTAGCTCGTTGTTACAGGCTAAGTTTGCAAACCCACCTTGCATGCATGCCTTTCAAACCGGCAATGCGGCGACCGGTAACTGGCCTTTTATAAGCCAAATAAACACAAGACGGCGCAGCAAGCATGTTGGCTCGTTTAAAAAAGCCTGCTGAATGACTGGACTAAATATTGAAAATAACGCAATTCTAGGAAATGTTAAGACTAAAAATTGAAATTGTAAATAATAATACTTTCAGTTATAATTAAGATAAACCACTAGATTAATTTAAAAACGTAAATATGCAATGTCTGGCGATTTTAAATAAAAAGTTAACCAAGGGAGTGAAAAAACATTTATTAAACTAGGTCTATAAGCATTTAAAGCTTGTAATGCGTAATACCCAGATGTGGATTATCCACATTTTTGCCATTTCTTAGAAATATTATCCCATTTGTAATTATTTATTGTGAAAAAAATTGAAAATTGAGCTGAATTCATTTAACTAGGCTTATATTGCCATCTAGTGACCGTATCATGAACTAGTTCTTCCAACGTACAGGGTGTCAGATAAATATTTCAAAATATAATTTTTTGTAGCACACCCTGACCAAAATGATAAAAAACATTCAATATTGATCATTTTTTAATAAAATTAATATTGTATGCATTTTAAAAGAAATTAACCCTGATTTTCTTTTAAATCTTCGTTTTATAATTCTTACTACTGGTATTTGCAAACATAATGCCAAAAACAATAAGGTCCTATTTAAATATAGGTCGTTCCATTGAAACCAGTTTCAGATAATTAAACCATGCTGTAAAGTTTCTAAATTTAGAAAGCATCTATTCCTGGTTTGCTTCCTAATTCTTCCCATAGCAAAAAGTTAAAAGCATGACTGGGGACACAGATGAGCAACCCAAATGGTGCTTTGGCCTGTTTGACAATTTTGGGATAGTTTTTTTTTTTTGTTTTTGCTCCCCTGAAACCAATCTACAGATAGTTTAACTTAAAAATAAAAACCTGAATGCATGTGCTCATGATTAGAAATGTTTCTTATCGCTTTAAAGTTGTCACAAGTATAATAACTAATTATTTTCTTGGCATGCAGACAGGTCACTCTTCTTTTTTTTATTGTGAAATATTTTAAGCCCAACCTTGGCATGAGAATAAGTAAAAGGTTATCCAAGATATTCAATCTCTCTTCTGTCAAAATACCATAAAGACCTACTTTAGGATCAAGTCTTAAAATCTCCAATATTTGGAACTTTTGGCTATATTCTAGAGCACTACTAACAAAATAAAAAACCTAATGTGGTAATTACTTAAATAATATTAAAAATTAATTAGTTAACAAAGTATTAATTAAAAATAAACCAATAATTTCTCACAAGCCCAAAATTGGTATTATTATTATTGGCACCCAATAACATTACTAATATTCCAATATAATTTTGTTACTGGTCCAATAAAAATCCATTTTCATTTATCAAAATACCGGGTAAGTTGGTACAGTTACCAAAATTAGTAACCAATAACCAGTATGAGCCAGTAAAAATTATATTGGTTTACTTGACTTTCTGAATAGGATATTTTATCATTAAAATTGTATTTACAAAACAGTAATTCAAACAGTTTTAATTAAAAAGTAATAACAAAGTATAAAACTTGAAATAAAGCTTAATTTTTGAACACTCACCCTTTTAGGTCCTGGAACTGTTGTGATGTTTCCTTTCATGGGTTTCTGCTCTCGGATTCTCACACCGCTCAAGTCGATTTCTTCAGTGTAAGTCTGCATTTCCGGTGCCTGGGCTTTGTTTTCTCGGATTCTTACGGCACTCAAGTCAATTTCTTCGGTATATGTTTCTAACTGGGATTGTTGAGCTTTGCTATCATGAACTTTGACCGTGTGTGCTTCAACCTCCTCAATGGCACTGGAGCTTGCCGAAATTTCTTCCTCATCTTCATCATCCTCATCAGACTCATCCAAAGAGCTTTCTCTTTTCTTAGTTGGCACCACATTATTCGGTTTCTCGTCACCAGAACCTTCTTCTTCAGAACTTTCTACATTCTTTCGCAGGTTCAAAACAGTGGGCCGTACTGGTGTTGCTTCTGGTTTTTTGACCGATTCGAGTCCGACTGGTATCTTGCTAGTTTTTCCACCTTGACCACTGGCACTAACAACATTGCCCAAAACATCATCAATGTCTTTGCACTTGCCAATAAACATTCCCAAAGTTTTCTTGGCATCTTCTTTTCTGTTAATCTCTTGTTCTTTTTGAGGGGGAGCTGATATGACAATCATTCCTCTGTCATTGTTGAATTTTTTCTCGAAATCCTCGAATGTGTTTCCAGCCGCTTTTTCATCACCCAACAGACTGTCAATGTCTTTCATGTTGCTGATGAACTTTTCCTTGACCTTTTTGGGGGCAGTAGTTTTGGCCATGGTGGCAATTGGCTTGACAATATTGTGATTATCTGGATGGTTTGGAGATTTTGGCCTCATTCTTCTCTCATTGGGAACACACAGGGCCTTTGAACAGGACGAATTGTTATTCTGTGAATGCCCATCGATTCCATCAGGGCTGGATCTCTTCCTCAATTCCACACTGGATTTTCCATTGCCTAATTCCTCTTCAGAAGACTCTTCATCACTCTCTTCTTCAGAAGAGTCCTGACTTTTTTGATGAGCTGGAGATCTTGGTAATTCCTGCTTGTAAGCACTTCCCTGCACCGGACTTCTCGGTACTGGTATTATGCTGCGTGGGCCATTGGTCATTTTAGGAGAAGTACATTTGTCATCCAAAATCTTCTCCTTAGATCTGCTTCTGGACGTTTGCCTATTGCTATTATTTGGCGAATGCTGCAGATTTCTCTTGTCATCTCCAGAGTTTCCACGGGAGAGCTGGGGCGATTGTCTTGACCGAGGCTGAGTGTCTTCTCCAGCCGGCTCATGGCGCCTTCTTGGTTTTTCGTCTAAAATGCTCTCTTTTGACCCATGCCTTGAGGGCCTTGGTGGTAAATCATCGATTTTTCCCTCCACAGATCCGTTTCTTTTGCGGCCACAATTCCTCCAGGAATCCGGATTGTCGTCTTCCAAGAGATTCTCTTTGGAGCCCTTTCTTCTCCGTATATCTTCTCTAGGACTGCGACGTCTTGCATCTAAGACATCCTCGCGGCTCGACCTGCGGCTGCGCTGCTGATCCATTAAATCCTCCTGAGATCCTTTGTTAGACCCCTTCTTGCTATGGTTATCCATTTTATTCTTGGAGTGTGATTTTACCAAATTGCCATCATCTCTGTCGTGATTCATCTTGGACCTGGAATGGGTCCGATAGATTCTTCGCTCGCCTTCGGACTCGGAGGAACTGCTGCTCTGGCCTCTGTCGGCTGAGGATGGATCCAACATTCCCCTCGAGTGAGACTTTGACAATTGCCTTCTGTCAGATTCCTCGGAATTCATCTTGATTCTTGAGTGTGCTCTCTTAACTCCCGAATTGGGGGAATCCGGTGGGACAGCAACAGGTGACTTCGTTTCTCGTGGTGATGACCCATGCTTAGGTGATCTCTCGTGCTTCTGGCGTTTGTCCACTTCTTTTTCATTCATATTCAAAACTGATTTCCTGAATTCCTTATTTTCTGCCTCGTTTCCAGCAGTCTGGGGTCCTTGTAGATAGAGAACTCCGTGGTTTGGCATTGGACTTTTAGGGCTGCTTGATGCATTCGATCTAGCATCCTCGTGGCTATTCTGTCGCACGGGTGATGAAGGCGACAACAGTTTACGATCAGTTTTGGGTGGGCTCGGATCAGATCTTCCGCTATAGGCTCTTGAAGTATTCGCTCTACCAGCTGTATATCGTCCATAGTATCTGTCATAGTATCCAGCTGTTGGTTTTGCAATAGATGAGGTAACATACCTAGGCGACTGGACATCGTCTTGACCAGTCTGCGCCATGGCATCTTTCTTTTCAATCTTGACTTTAGAGTTCTGTAGCGGACATTTCGATTTGACCATTGCAGAAATGGATTTCGAGTAGTCCCCAGGTGGCAGTGGTTTCTGGGTGGGTGAGGTTGACCGGCTGACCATGTAGGTACAGACTGCATCCTCGTTCTGGCTGTCACTGTCAGAAGACGAGGAATCTGATGTGAAATCTGCAGGAGCTTTGCATTCTTTGAATTTACGATGATCTGGTTTGTTTACAGCTGGGGGAGGGTCAGGAGCTCTTTTGGGCGCAGTTTTCTGGACATTTGCAGCTGCTGCAGGTTCTTCACGACTGACACTTCTTGAATAACTGCTTCTGTTGTAAGACGATGAGGAAGATGCCCCACTTTCACGACCTCGGTTTCCTCCACTTCTGGTTGTGTATGAAGACCGAGGTGTGTTACAATTATTCCTGACGTAGGAAGAACCAACGCCTTGGTTACGATTTATGGCGTAGGAACCACGACCGTAATTCGTGGCTGGTTCCTCACGACTGCTGCTACGGGAGTAATTTCCAGAGTAACCAGCTGGCGTATAATTTTTCCTGGAAGACGATCGGTCTGGTGACTTTTCAGGGCGTTTGTAGTTAGAATAATTGCTACTTGAAGGTTGGTAACTTTTACTACCTTGACCGTACTTAGATTTTCCGTAATCCGAGGCGTAACCAGTTCCAGAAGCGTAACCAGACTGAGATTGGCCATAGTCGGACACGTAGCCAGTACCAGAAGCATAACCAGACTGGCCATAATCCGAGCCGTAACCTGATTTGAAACCAGTTCCTGAAGCGTAACCCGATCTACCGTAATCTGAAGTGTAACCAGAGTTATAACTGTTCATTCGGCCATATTCCTTGGAGTAAGGGACACCTGCCACTGAGCTTGGACGGTCGTGAGCTGAGGATGGATATCTTTCAGTGTATGCTGCACTTGTACTAGTTGGACGGTAACTACTCTTGGTGCTGGCTCCATAACCCCCATAGCTAGGCTTTATGATATTGCCACCTGTAGAGGAGTAGCTGTCACTTGACAGTTGCTGAAAGTGACAAAAAAAACCATTTAACAGAATTGATACACTAGAATTATTGAACTCTAGTTTTTCAAAAATTAAAAAACTCCATAAATAGGCAATCACACAAAGCAAAAGTGTAATGAGTGGTTGCCTGCTCATGAAAATTAAGGAGGAATACTTAAAATTTTATAAGGAAGGAACTATTTTACAAGAATTATTTTGACTAAAAAAGTTATGAATTTTATTCAAATAATTTATTGGTGTATACACTGTATACATAACTCGATTCAAAACTTATTTTAGTAGCCTAATTCCTAGATTTGTAAAAGTTGACAAATTAAATATTTGAAAATTGGAAAAAAGGCTCAACTTACACTCAAATTACAATTATTTTAAGAAATTTGGGCCTGAAACGATTAAATATAATTGCCTAAATATATTACATAACTTATATGTTTCAAATGTATTCACATAGACATGTTTTTTTAAAATAATTCATCTATCAAATATGATATATTTATATTAGAGTCGGTAACTACCAACTAAGGACCAGTTGCACCAACCAGAGTTAACATTAACCCAATGTTAATCTTAGGTTTTCTTTGTATTCCTGAATTTTCATTGGCCCTAATCAGTCACATGATCATACTAACCCAGGGTTAAGATTTAACTGTCGATGGTGCAACTGGCCCTAAGAGTTTGATGAGGGGGTCTTCCATAAATTGCGTTAGCACTTTGGAGGTGGAGATATGATGCTTTTTGCAAATATTTAGTGACAGGAAAAATAAGATATTCACATTTAAATGTTTTTCAATAATTATAAAATAATGCATATCCAATTTATTTAATAATAATTGTTGCAAACTCCAATGTCCCATTTGAAAATTCCTAAACATCATAGAATTAGCAATTAAATTACAATTTTAAATGCTATTCAAAATAAAAATATAACTTTCAATCATTAATAAAATCTAGCACTATAGCAACAAATCTGGTTTATATTTATGTTAACTTGCATACATAATGAAACGTGGAGGGATTATTCCCAAATTATGACACGGTGTGAGGAGGGAAGGGGTTAAAAAAAGGATATATACTGAATTGGTGTATATATGCAAACACAATTTATGGACAACCCCTAAAGATAGTTTTTGGTGAAAACTGACTGGCATTTTTCCAATATTAATGAACTAAAAAGTAAAGAATAACTCATAGGGAATAAGCGTAAACTACAACTTAAGTTATTCTGCAGGAATTTTTAAAATATCAATGATTATTATGAGATCTTACAGTATTATAACTTGGCCTTCGGTTCATGTTTGATCCTCCTCCACTAGTTCCATATCCGGGTCCACCGAATCTATTGGTGGACATCTGAAAATTGAGCACAAAATAGTCCTTTTAGCAACATTTTATCAAATAAATGTAATTTTGTTGATTTAGCATGAAAATAATAGCAAAATGTGATTTTTAGCCAGTTTTGTGAAACGAGAGAATGTTATTTCGTAAGCAGAAAGACAGAACAAGATGGAAGACAGTGCATCATATTTTTACGTAAATATCCGACTCTGTTTTTGGTTACTTTTTTAACTATGCCAAAGGTTTTTAACCAATAGTAATTTTAGTTTCAGTAAAACCGTGCCAAAAAGGGAGGCTTTTGGTATCATCTGGCTTAGTCTAATCCTTAAGCTCCTATAATGCAGTTGAAAGAAAAAATATTTTTTTTTTCAACTTGTGAAAAAAATTAAAAACTAAACAAATTTAGATGAGACAGATGAAGGGCGAAAACGTAAAAAATAGGACTTTCTTTATAAAACACCTGGCTGCCATTTTTGCTATATTAAAAAACAATTAAGTCGTTGCCAAAATTTCAGCAATATGCTTACAGTAAACATAAATTTTTATCTATGGATAGAATCACTGATATTTGAAATATAGTTTCAAAAACAATGTAACCAGTGAGACAGATTTTGATTGCATCTTTCATTTCAAAATAACCAAAATACTATTAATTGATTCATATTACTATCGATAAATAATGACTTCAAAATTGAGATTCATAGCAAAAGTGATTACATTTTCAAAATATTTTTGTAAAAACAAGTTGCATCCATGCATATGTTCGCATGTCATAAATTGAACACAACAAAATAGACTATTTTGTCTTTCAAGTTTTTCTTATCCTCAATCTTAACATGTGGGAAACATGTAGCCGAAAATACACCCAAAAATAAATAACAAAAATTTGACAAAACAAAACAAGAAAATTACTAAGTGACAAAGTTAATGTTGTCTTTTAAAAATTACACACAAACACTAATGTTTTGTCCAGTAACCAAAATGTCAATTATAGATTATTTTAAAATCATAAAATACAATTAATATTATTGTTTCCCCAAGTAACTATCAGATCTAGGCCAATGAAGTATTTTTTTTTCTCAAATTTTAACATTATTTGAAAATACTAAATTTTTTTTGCCTAAACTTTTTATAAAAACAATGTCAAATATTGCCCTTTTTTGTTAAAATGACACAAAAAAGTCATTTCATTTTTATGGCACCTTTAGTTATTTTTGAGAAGATTTATTTTTTGAAAAATTGATGACTGAATTACAAATTATTAAAATATTATTTAAATGAAATACCCATTGGAATTATTAAATTCTGTGTTTGTCATAGAAATTGTCACTAATTTGCAAAATCTTTTATAAATCTTTAATTTGCAAATCTTTAATATTTTTAAAATTTTTAATTTTTTTTTTTTTTTGAAAAGAGTTTTTAATAATTTACTAAATTATTGAAACTTTATTTTTAAAAAGAGAAAACAGTATTTTTTTTTAAAAAAATTGACGAATGACTTATAAATTATTAATTATTACAAAAATCCATTGGGATTATTAAAAACTGTGTTTGTTATGAAAATTGTCACTAATTTGTAAAATCGTTTACAAATCTTTTTATAAATCTTTAATTTGTAAATCTTGAATATTTTTAATATCTTTTAATCTTCTATTTTTGAAAAACAGTATATATATATATATATTTTTTTTTTAAATTGACGAATGTCATATAAATTATTTACAATTTATTACAAAACTTCATTGGAAATTTTAAAAACTGTGATTGTTATGAAAAGTGTCACTAACTTTCAAAATGTTTTATTAATATTTCAGTAAGTGGTAAGGGACCTCCCGTGGGAGTGTTTTCACCACTTGTTTTTTTTTTCTTTTTTGTTTTTTAAATGATGTTTTTTCCATTTTCACCTGTGTCAAATGAAAGTCAAATGCCGCCCATCAATTTGTCAAGATTTAATGCTACAGCATTTGTTTAGTATTTGGAACCGACTTTAATTTTAAACCTATTTCAGGCCTAAAATAGAAAGTCTTACAAGTTTTCTCCTTCAAACTTAAGTTCATTCCCATCTATGTTCCTACAATAGGCCATTGCCCATGCTAAAATTGAAAATGCTATATAGCTCCAACATGCTGTTATACATCATCCCCCCCCCCCCTTTCTTTTTCAAGTACGTATAGCAATCAATATCAAAACACATAGCAAGTCAAAGATCCCTTGAAAATGTTTTTCAACAAATTGTTTTGGTTAAATACGTCATACAGGAAATAGAAAATAAGATTTACATAGGGTGCTAAAAGATTTGGAATTTATGTGCATAAATCAATTAAATATTTCCGTAAATATATTTTGGTATTTTAAGTAGTTTCATCTACAATAAAGTAAAGCCTTTTTATATCTGGTTAATTATATTTGTTAAAAAAAAATTTGCAATTAAAGGGACAGTCCCACTTTGAAACAAGTTGATTTTAGGAAAAAGAGCATGAAAAATTAGGATAGACGTGGAAATTGCAATTGGAATTGGCGCCATTTCAATGACACTGTGTAGCGCCTTCTACTGGATAAAAGGCATCAACTCTCATGGAACACATAGGCATACACGTCCTAGAGGGCGCCACCAAATGTCACTGCATGTTGAAAGCTATGGGAAAATGGCGCCTAATATGTACTTTGCAAACGTCATAATATATGGAAGCTTTGCTGCAATTATTATTGCCACAACCATTCAAAACTAGTAAGTGTGTACAATTTAAAAAAATTACTTGTTACAAAGTGGAACTTTCCCCAGTTAAATTTGACTAACTTTATCTTTAACCTTTGACCCTAAACAACAAGTCGTTAAATAACCCTTGATTTAAAACTAAAATTATACGAATTATAACCAGTCCTTAGTTCAGCAAACGAGATCAACAACTGAAATCCCTTTAACCATAGCTGTTAACCCAGAATGATAGGATATTCTGTAGACATTAACTTTCAATAGAATTAAAAATAACTAATTCATGTCTAAAATGATTTACATACTTTTAATATGCCCGAATATCCAGGAATTATTCAATTGAAGATGACATTTAATAGCCGTGGATGAATTATTCTGACCTTGTTTTTTAATGAAGCTTCTGCCGCCATACACATAAAAACATTAAAATATTATCCAAAATTATTTAAAGAGACTCAGTGACGCCATGCAGTGATTATCAACCAATTACAAATGGGCACATTAATTATTATTCAAATTAAAAAATTAAAATTAAAACCATGACATTTTTAGCCCAGTTAAGCTATAATTTTCCATTTACAAATTAAAGAAGAAATTTCAGTTCAAAGACATATTTTTTCTTTATGAAAATCAATTTTTTAAAACTATTCTAGTTATTTTTAAAAAAACCTATAATTAACAAAGCATTGCCTAGAGCAATTTTTGAATGTCACATGCATGTTACCAGACCTTCAAAATTTAGTATCTGAATGCCAAGCTGTCCTTCATAAATTTAATAATTGGTCCACCCACATTGTAACATGTACTTTCATGACACTACTCATAAAAAGAAACCCAACTAAAATAAATATACTTGTTAATCTGGTGCAAACTTTTTAACTTACAAGTTAGTCTTGACGTGAATGTTAAACTCTATTAAAATGCTTGCTTTGTTTTAATTGATTGATGAGACAAAACTGTTAGCCCAGTCCAATTCCACTACGTTTAACCTAGATATTTTTAAAATTGTTACAGGTTTTTGCTCTAGAATTAAGGTCAATTATTACTCTCTACAAAATGATGTTTAAATAAAGAAGAGCAATTGACTACAGTGTACTATGAAAATTCAATTATTGTGATACAAGCTTACAATTTGTAAATATTGGTTGTTTTTTTTTAGTTTGGAATACATGTATTGGTTTTTTTTTGGTATGTATTATTAGATGGAAAGTGAAGCCAAAATTGAATGACTCCAATTGGATATTTTATCCCATTACTAACTATGATGTAAAATTAAGAGATTTTGCTGTTCAGGTATTCTGGAGCTTACATACATATTTTGATACTTCATTAAAGGGAAAGTCCCACTTTGTAACAAGTAATATTTAACTTGTTCACACTTACATAACTGAATGGCTGTGATAATAATAATTTCAGCAGAGTTTCCATATTGAAGAAATCACGACGTTTGCCTAATACATGTTAGGCGCCATTTTTCCATAGATTTCAACAGACACTGAAAGTTGTGGCGCCCTCTATGACATGCGTGTCTACGTGTTTCATGAGAGCCGATGCCTTTTTATCCAGTAGAGGGCGCTGTATACTGTCAGTAAAATGGTGCCTATTTGGTCATTATAATTTCATCCAAATTCATGTATTAGGACATTTTATTTATTGCATATTGGTAGTCTCAAATCAAATTTCAATTTCCATGCCTTTCCTAATTTTTTATGTCTTCTTCCTACAACCCACTTCTTTCCAAGTGAGACTTCCCCTTTAATTGCAAGTTAAATTTTAAGATTATTATTTATTTATACGTTTTTCCTCTGTTGCCTAACATTTAAAAATGCCCTTGCATTTAGGTGAGATTTCCCTTTAAATGTACACAGTCAAATCTATGAAAAAAATCTATGTATAATATGAATTAAGTGGCTTCAGTAGTTTTTGAGATTACTTAATCAAAATGTTTTCAAAAATGCTTCACATCATCCACTTTAAATTGTTTACTTTGCATCCGAAACCCAAATTTGTGATCCGGATTCAACTTCCCAAACATTACTCTCATTAATTTACAGCTGGACTGTTTGCGAGGCATATGCTGAACTCTTTAAATAGCTCATTTTAGCCCTATCCAACCCATTTAAATGTCACTATCCATTAAAATCTCTTTTAAACTATATTAACCATCACATACCTAGTTTACCAGGAGCATTCAATCTAACATTACTCTTCCCAATGTAACACAAATACCTACAATATTTTCGATTTTTTAGTTTATCAACGTCCTATTTAGTAAACGTAAATGTAACTAAGAAATCTTAAATCAAATTGGCAAAATCTTAAAAATATGCTTTTGAAATGATGCATCTGGATAAAATGAACAGCTGTTTGGGGCCCCCCAAATGTGAAATGGGATGGGGTCAAAGGCTTTATGCATTCACAGAACTCAGCACTAAAACACAAATAAATTAGGATATCCTGAAAACTTATACATATGAGAAGAACCGTGTTTATAAATTTGGAAAGTATAAGTTGGCAATGTTTTGATGTGAGTTTTAAAATGGCAAATCGTAAAAATTAACATATAGAAAAACAACATAGCAAAATGGTTTCTGAACTGAAATTAATAGTTTGAAACCGAAAATTTTCATCCTTCTGAATAGTCAACCATTGAAAATGTTAAATCTCCCTACAATTTCAAAAATTATCCGTTTCAAAACTCTTTTTGCCAAACAAAAATGCATTGCTAAAAAGCATTTTGTGAGTGGGTGAGCTCAAGTCATTTATTTTTGGCATAATAACAGCCATATAGCTATTCTAAAAAAGATCAAATTAACATCCAATGACGTCAAATGCTTTCTTTTAAAACTGCACTATTTTTTTCAAATGTCTATTTTTTTAAAAAAAAAAGTCATCTGAAAGAATGACGTTTAGAAACGAAAAAAGAAGTCATGTAAAACTGTCATTGACTGAATGACAAGCACAATTTTCTAGCAATTTGAGATCGGCCATTTTCTAGAGATAGGACTTTTCGCAAAAACTAACTTAATGTTCAGAAATTAAAACTATATTTTCTGCAAATTCATTGAAATATACTTCATAAAGCTAAATTATTTAAAAATAAGGATTGACATGAGGTAAAGCAATTGATATTAATTCAAAGATTAAATGAGTCTTTGGCAATCCTCCTCATTTTGAAAGGTTTCATGCTAATTTGTCAAGATATTCAAATACAAAGATAAGTAAACTTGATAAAAATGCATTGAATAAGATTAGTGTAGGGACACACATTAGCCCAAATTCTACCAGATGAAACATTTTATCGATTAGGTCAACTTGTATATAAGATTAAAGATTAATAAAGTTTTAAGTTATAATTAAAAAACAAAATGGCTTCCAAAAAGATGGATTGGGGGAAAAAAAGGCACGTTTAACTTGACCGTTAGTCACATTTCGCTGCAAGTTAACTATGGGAATATTTAACACCGACTAGCACACATGATATTAACCTTCTGTTATAGATTAACTTATAAATCATTGTAAGGACCAGTTGCACCAACAACAGTTAACATTAACCCAATGTTAATCTTAGGTTTCTTTACATTCCAACATTTTTATTGGCCCAAATCAGCCACATGATCATAATAACCCAGGGTTAAGACTTAACTGTTGTTGGTACAATTTAGCATGTCAACAATAATATACTGTAAAATATATTATAGTTGTACTTCAATATATTTCTCATGCATTTTTCTCCATCTTTTCTTACTAAAATACAAGTAAATACAGACATCCATTGATCTACACATCACCAAATAGATATACTCACATATGGCATTTTGAATGTCATTGTGCTTTCCTACAGATTTCGAGATGTACGTATTTTCCACAAATATTACAGAATTCAAGTCACATTATTTGTATTACATTGTTCAGAATGTTAAGAAGCACACACAAGTCGATTCATAGCTTAAGCTGTACTCCCCACATGCTTAGGCCTACCAGTTGTCAGACATTCAGGGAACATTGCCAAAATTGTGCACACGAACAGTAAAAAAGTATTCTGGGGAACCCAGAGTTAAAAGTTTTTGAAAGAGGATTCGGCGTATAAAGCATTCAAACACACAAACACAACCTTCAGATTAGTACAAATCCAATACAATTCTATTTTGTTGTTTTTTCACTTTTCGAAGCACATCCGAAGATGATGATCCGAACACTGTTTGCAAACTCCCTGTCAAAAACCAGCATCTATATTGTAACAAACTTTTTAAGCCCTGGCCATGTGTACCTAAATATAGCATGCAAGATATACTATCACAAAACCATTAAAGTTGAGTTCATCCAAACTTGAATAAGCTATTTTTAGCTAAAAATAACCTTGTTATTAATTATAATATTTTTTTGAGAAATAATAAATAATGTGAACAATAATTTCCAAATTTAAATAAAAAGGAATTAATGGGATTCCAACCTATTTAATAAATCACTGTAGAGATTTACTTTATTTTGGTTATATTAGGCCATTCTAAAAACATGGATTTAAATGCCAACTTTCTGATGCCAATGCAATGCTGTAATTTTTTTTTAGCATTTTCAGTAGCCAACTTTTAATCCCATTAGGTATACCGATGAAAAAATGACACCATTTAGTGCTGAATTTAGAATTGGTCCATTAATTGTGAATGCTTTAGTGAGCAAAACAACTATTTTTATGCGCCGTATACAAACTGATAGAATTTAAATTCCATTTAATTAAAAACTATTCATGTTTTAATATAATAGCACGTTTGAAGCGCGATATTACACCAGTATAATAATCCATAAATTAAAATTAAATTTTAATCTTCAACTTTTTTGGTTTGTTATAGTGTTTTGTCTAGCACTACCCATCCCTCCCGAAACATATTTAACACCACTTCATCTTGCTATGCAAAAGTGATATTACTGAATATATATCCCACTCCCCCAATATTTCAAGCTCTTTTCCTCTATGCAATAGAAACCACACCACCTTCCAGCAAAGTTTGACCATTTTTCTGGAATTCTAACGCTTTTTAGTGTCTCCCCCTACCGAGGGATCGAAACCTATACTACATGGGAAAAAAATATATGCCCTCGTTGGCCAATATTTTTAAAGAAATCACGGCCTTTTAACTTTGTCTCCTTTATTCACGATAAGCTCGTATCATTAACAATTGAATTTCTTATATTAACCCATCCTTTTCTTTAAAGGTGCACTGTCCTGGAGAAATTTTTGTTCCAAAATGGGGTTATGTGCATGTGCACATTTCAGCAAATCAAACGAAAATTTGTTCAGAACATGAAGCTTTAAATATCACTTTATACAAAGTGATATACTTTAAAATAAAATAATCCAGGTGGGGACAGTGGCGGATCCAGGAATTTCTTTTTTGGGGGGGGAGGGGGGCATTTTATTAAGGGTGGGCGTCAATCCCTAAAACGAAGCAATGCCCCAAAACGACCACCCTGAAGGACCGCATGAAGAAATCCATTGGGGGTGAGGGGGGCGGAATCCCAACCAAAAATTGTTCCAAAATTACGGTGGCAGGCCAAAAAGAACTTTTTTGTGAAAAATTGACAAAAAATGGCGCCACAGACGATTTTTTTTCTCAAAATAACTCAAAATTTCACTGAAAAATCATCAAAATTTCTTCTTAACACTCGGTTGAAGCATAGAGAAAGTTAATTTAACAATTATAAAATAGTTTCGGATAGAGGGGCACAATGGTCGCCAATTTTGTCCCTTTGGGGGGGCGGATCCACCACTGGGTGGGGAGCCCATGAATACATGAATTTTCAAAGGGCTTTAACCCTCTAGACCCCACACTTTCAGTATTGCTTTCAGTATGGTTATCTACTGTTGCATTTTATTAGGTGGGAGTAACTAATCTATAAGCAGAACACTGATTCAATACTCACATTTCCATTCTTTTCTTGAGGGAAGCATGGAATTCTGTATGAAGGACACACTTTGTTCTGTTGCTTACAGTAGCTAAGGCACTGCCATCTGTTCTTGACTGCTAACAGAAATTGTAAACATGGACAAAAATAAGAAAAACAAGACAATCTTAATTAAAGCATTTATCGTTTTAATATTTACTATTTTTAATCAAACTATATAAAGTATTAGTTAACATACCATTTTAATATTATGACATGCTTCTGTCTCTTAAAGAGATAAAAGACAGACTATGTCAAAATTCCATTGAATCAATGCTGTTTAGAATTCAAGCAAATATTAGCTCTTGAATAATTCTTTTACAATTTGGGTGAGGAAACAGTCGCTCATTCCTTAAAAGTGCCAGGAAAAAATATGGGGCGTCTCATGAGAGTATTAGTTAGCGAGAATAATTAATAACATAACAATTTTACTTGCACGTTGTACATTAATTAATATGTTCTTTGTGCAAATGTTGCACTACTCTAGACAAATGCTTGTACAAAGGCAATGAAATCATACTTTCACAACAACTAATATTTGCATTTTCTGTTTACACATTTAGCTAAAAAAAAATGAAATTCTGAAAGAAAAAGTCAATTACTATATTAAATTGAACATAAATCCAATCTATGGCTGATGCCAGTAAGTCAAGTCAGGCCAGAACTCTTTACAAGGTTAAATTAGGAAAATATTGTCCTTGATAACATATTAAACAATAAATTCACATATTTAGGAAATCAACCCCTGTTCAATTTACAATTTTTTTTGAATAACTATCAAATTTGAAAGTAAATTCCAGAAAAAAATTTAAGTAAAAGTTGAACAAACCCTTGGAAACATTTTCAAAAATTCCTGTATATATTACACACAACAAATTCCCAAATGGAACTTCATTAAAATGCAGTACTGGAATAGCATTACAAATTATGGTAAACACGATAAAATTCCACACAATTTCAAATTCATTAAACTGAAATCAGAACATCCCAAGAGAAGGATTCTACATATTACATTGCAATCCAATTAAGAAACTGCAATCATAATTTCATAAACTGACTTATCCAAAAACTGATTTGATAGTGACGTTAATGATGTTACGGTAAAAAAATAGTATTTTGGATTAAATACGTGAAAAATTCTGGGAAACTGGTGATGGTAATGATACCAGCCATTTTCACTGTTATGAAATAAACACCATCAATGTGACAGTGTAATAATTACTATAATAATGCATCAGAAGGACACATTACTAACTAAAAAATATTCACACACCAAATTCGGTGTTTTAAGGCTACTAAGAGTCAATACTTGCATGGCAAATAATGTGTACATTGAAGGTACAACAAATAAACGTTAAAGAAAATCAATAGACGTAGATTTGTACCACAGTAATAATAAAATAAATGAGCAATGACTATATGACTAAGAAACTAGAGTACGAAAATGAAGGCAGTTACACCAAATATTTCAAGCACGAAACAATAGATGAAGCAAGACATCAGCTATGAGCCATTATGCTCTAATAAGCTAAGTGTTTCAATGTAGAATTTACATTAAATTAAAAAAAATTTCAATGCAATGCTTCAAATATTTTTGATTTGGAGGATGTTTTGAAAGCTGCTTGACAAATCCAACTTATCAAATGTCAACAAGATCTCATACTATGCATATAATGTATAGTACGTATTTCAACCTGAGAAACTACTTGCGCTAGTTTACTACATACAAGTAGAGACACAATTAATACTGCCAAGTTTTATAACAAAAGTTTAAAACTTTCTGACAATGCATTGAATAATTTTATTTAAAGTATGAATGAAAACTGTGGCCATTGGGAAAAGTTAATTTAAATGAAAACAAACATTTTTATTTTAGAAAATGCAAGTATGCTTTACAAAAATGCAATCCCTAGTGTAATTTCACAGCTACAATATCGAAATTGGTCGAGTTTATAGCAATAGGCGGCTTGGTGAGCTGCTTTTAATGTAAATTTGCATTTCGCATTGTAATGCTATATAGCTGTTAGCATGTCTATTTGCATCCAAATTTAATCAATAACACTTTAGCATATTGACGTTATTTTGAATATAGGCCTACAGTACAAAAAAATATGAAAATGCAATGAAAGCAGTTTTCAAAGCATGGAGTAGAATATCTTTTATCTTCCTTTTTGAGGTTGTGTGCATATTTTGTGTCAGTATTTTTAACTTTTTACTCAAATTTTTCAGAATCTGAAATGCTAACAGACATTTTTTTTTTAATTTTCACTAATAAGTTTCAGCATGAAGTACCGGTACCTGTGAAACTTTGGGCATTATTCGTTAATAAAAAAGCATACTTGTATAATCAAAAAACTTAAAAGTTTGGTTTATATCTCCCATTAAAACCTGAATGTCAGATAACTATCACGTACAAGTGTCACTACTTGTCTTCTCTAATATGTGACTTAATTTTTGCAAATGCTTAAATACACTTTCTATGAACTTACACTTCAAGCAGCTACATCGTGTAATGCTTGGAACAGATAGCCATTAATCATTACAATAAGAATACCTGAACATTGATGATAATAAGAATAATAAACGGTCTTATATATATCAACACCTAGCTTTAAAAACAAATCAGCTGACTTGCTACAACTATGCTAAAGTTGGCTGCTTGGACAGCCGAAAAATGCATGCATGCCGATTACCGCACGTTTTCAACAAAGCGATATGTGTACCTACATTTGGACAGCTTGTGTATTTCCAAATATTTCAGGTGCTTATAAGCCTCCTCAACATAGGCGTCACCATTATTCGCGTGACAAAACAGTACCAGAAGACTTCTTCACTGTCTCCGAGTCATTCCCATTTTAAACTATTAAAAAGAAAAATATTCTGTGTTAGAAACCAATTTTGCAAATACATATAGCGGATCAGAATATTATTACAGACATAATCAGTCATAGGACGACACATCCAAATACAAAGGAGGATATACAATTTTCAATAATGAGAGGAATAACTAAGATTATGTTATGAAAAGTACGGCATTTTTGGTTATGAATGTGTTCCCCATAAACAACTATTTCCGCTAACTGGACACGTGACAATACTACTTACCCGTGTCAAAAGTACTGGGATTAATAATAGACAGTAAATCGGCTTCAGACAACTGGCTAAGCGCCAAAGTCATCGTTTGTTGAAAACAGCTCAAATCTGTCGCTCGATCGGGTTTCTCGCTCTTGATGGCAGATGGGGGGATCGTTAGATTGGCCGCTGGTGCTTTTTTGGCAATAGCCATATCGGCAGTAATTCCATAAGATAATTCGGCAGAGGGCACTGCTCGATTAATTAAAGGTGCCTGACTGTTACCCTGGTTACCCTCCAGGCAGTTTTGAGGAATAGTTGTAGGATTGTAAATGGCACCCTCACACCCATTCGTATAAATCATGGGGGTAATTTTGTTTTCGATTAAATTGGGGCATGTTGGCTGCAAATTCTCCAAAGGTTGGACAGCTGACGCCTGAGCATTCGACGAATAAAGAGCATCGGTGGTTTGCCTTTGCTCTAGCGAATTTGCTCCTTCTAATAGAGCAGTTGGCGGCAAACATGGCTTAACATCATGGCTGATCTCGCCAGCCTGTTGTACATTCGCCATAGTTAACTGATTACTTTCACCTAAAGAAACAGGAATATGTTAATGTAAAAATAAGGAAAACTTTCAATGCTGGTCACTTCGAGCTGATGGCTGGAAAACTGGAAATTCTTTGGATTAAAGGTTTTCATGCTTAGTAATGAGGTGTGAAGAATGTAGATGGACAGAACATGCACACATCATGCTACAGAATTTAAGATATTGATATAATATTTTAAGAAATAAATAACTGTACTATGTAATGAAGTGGGAAAAAAATCATCTAATAGAAGCTGACAATTATGGCTGTGGGCCTCTTATCTCCATCTTAATACGGTCTATAGTTGTCGCCAAAATAGAAGGTACTCCACTCCTTATATGGTCATTTTTGGGTAATTGATTTTGTTAGAAGATGCGGGAGATATATCGTACAAATACAGACCAGGCCTGAATTTTCTTCTTTTTGGTGAGCATTCGCTTGTGTTAGGTTGGGATGGATTTTAGTATGGATTGGGATTGGTTTTTTTTAATCCAGGCAGGGATCAAACTTCCCCCTACCTGACTTGGCTAAATAAAAGGGCTAATGACCGATGTAATACTTAATAGTAATTAGCTTGTAATCTTTGCATGCAAGAAGCTTTTGGTCAAGATGCCACTTTTTTAGATTTTTCCATAAAACCAAGTTAAAATTGCAAATTTTACTTGGGTTAAGATTTAGCTATACAGGCATAACATGCTTATATACATGTAAATATTTTTGTCCAAAAATAATATTAAAAAACATATTTGGGGGACATAATTTACTTCCTTTAAATGTCACTTTTCGGAATATTTTCCACACTTATTTTAAGAAGGGGAGGGAAAGGATAGTCCTGTTTATCCAATGAGCATAGTTTGGACAATTTTTAAAAGTGTAGACTACATATTTTTATACAGGCTTTAATCGCAGGAAACATCAAATAATACTAATAGTTCCAAATTTCTAAGTAGATGGCCAACTTATCACCAATTGATGGCTTTTATATAATTTGCAAATTCCTACTCTCGTTTTTTTGTCAGGAATAGTCAAAATACCGACGGGATAGGGATTCTCATCTAACATTACTTAAGACATTACAACTACGTGTCAATGGTAAATGCAAATTAAAACATCGTTTGTAAAAAAAATTGAATTTCTGACATACTCACCAGATGTTAAGTTACATGTAGATTGACAAATCGACGATGCAAAACCCTCGGCAGGCGAAGTCAAACTCGTCCCATTCGGCTGTGTCATCATAACACTCTGATCAAGAGTTCCAACCGTTGACAAAGGTTCCACTTTGGTCATTATGGTGGACATATGTTCAACAAGGGATATGTTCTCATGAGGTAAAATATTTTGTGAAGGCACTGCATTTGTTTCCGTCAGCATCGTGTTATTTTCAGACATTGCCACGCCATTGCATGTATTAACCAGAGTTGTTGAATGCTGACCGACTAATGACACTGGTGCCATTGGAACGTTCATCATAGTAATGCATTCTTCGGTAAAACTTGCCGTTGGCCGATTGCCGGCAGACAAGGTGTTCAAATTTGTAGCGCTGTTTACTACATTGACAGCCATTTGCGCAATTTGAGTACTGGCAGCATTTTCTTGGGCTTGAACCATTTCGGTGGCCAACTGGTTAATACCAGACATAAGGTCCACATGGTCTTCAGAGGGCAAACTATTCAAATTAGAACTGATATCTTTGGGCGACAAAAGAGTCTGTAATTGTAGGTTAGCGTGTGTTGGTGATGATGCAGCTGATGCACTTGAGGATGAGTGTGACACGTGCTCCAGCGGTGACATGCAGCCAGAAGTACCGCTTGACAAAACCATTGAATTACAATCGCTTGAAATCATTGACATATTTGCGGTTTCACTAGCAAGGAACGGGCTTCCCATGCTAGACTGACCAATAGAAGCAGAGAGAGGGGAATGCGAAGAACTGGATGTAGGAGATGACATCATTTGAATGGATAATGCAGATAACTGGCCATGTGGACTACATCCTCCAGAATGCACTACTGGGGACAACATGCTTCTCATTCCACAATCGCTTGGGTTAGCAGTTAGCATAACTGGGGACATCCCTGGAGAAGAAATTCCAGACTTGGTAAATTCACGGTTAATCTCCAACGCCACTGAAATGCACAAAGCAATGTTTATATAGCTACAATTATCTCCAATAAATGTCACTTACTAATAATCAAAAATTACTGTTTTCAAGAGAAAACTTTTTGGTTTTTATCTGCATTTTTCATTGTTTCTCTTACTAGAAAAGGGTTCACGTCCTTATACAGGATGCACCTGTAGCATCTGATTCATCAGGAACCATCTGCATTGGTTAACATAATCCACAGTGCAAGAACCAAGTGTCTCAAAAATTCAAGTGTGAATTTTACTTACACAGCTACATACATGATATTGGACATTTAAATCTTTGCTTTACAGGACCAGAACCAATTAATCAGGGCGGATACACCCAACAAGCAATCGGACAATGCTCGAAGGGAATTTCGAGAAATATCAGAGTTACTTGGTTCTTGCATTGGAGCGATGCAATGATATATCTGGTTGTTTTTTTTCTATTCTAGGTTTCCCGAGGCAAACTAAACAGTGTGGGCAGACAAATTTTGAGTAAAATACTTAATTACCTGAGGAGATGCCAGGTTGATGCACTGGTGAATGGTCAAACTTTTCCCTTTGCACTGTTTAACGAAACATTACAAATTAGAAACAAACGTAACAATAATAATTAAAAGTTTGATATGTAAATTGGAATATTGCACTTATAATGAAGCTTAGTACAAATCAAAATTTCAAAAATGTTAACCTTTACTTAAAAATCACAAAACAAAATGATCACAACTGGTATTTAGATGCCAGTCAGATAACCAATCTTTAATTAACCAATTCAAACATCGAATAAAAAATGAGGAATTTGTAGTAAGTCTCATTAGTGCAAAATTGAATGAGAGGAGCTTGTCAACAATGTGCCATATTTAAATATAAGACATCCTACACAAATCTAACCAATAAATTGAAACTAACAAAAAGGATTAAATAATACATATCATTTGGCAATAAATAACTGAACAGATTAATCAGACTAGGCTCGCATAAAGCTCGGCTACATTCAGTCATACTATCGACCGCACAATCGTTCCGCCATTCACCATCACTTGCATTCCACCAAACAACAGTGCACACAATTACCATTTTTCGCAGTAGTTGTATGCACTCATCCACTCGGAACAAATAAAACACTCATTTGCACATTCATTCAAATATCTGCCTTAAAACTCTCGCAATTGCTGACAATGTTCAATACATATACTTAAATAAATATACATTTTACTTCAAAAATATTAATAAAAGCTAAGCTAATTTTGGTTAGGCTTCCAACCACATATCTACAATATCACGAATGTATTTTCCTAACAATAAAAATTAAGTCAAATACAAAAGAATCGGATGCAAAACATGGCACATTTAAACTCCTCAAATTCAACAATATTGTGTTTCAAGTATGTTTGTGCATTGAAATGAAGGTGCATCATCCCACATTATCTCAAAAAAGCCCAAGCAGTCCAAAAGAAAACAGCTGGGGAAAACTAAATAGCAGCAAAACATTGATTTGATGATTAATTTCATCCAAGGTCCTGTTGAGGGATGTAAGCATTTTAGGTTAAGAATTTGGAATTTAATTTAAACAAAAATTGCATATGTTTTGTCTGAAATTATTTTAAATGAAGTAAATAGACTGAAAAATATACATAGTTTTTAAGAATTATTTAGGAAATAATTAATAAAGCACAATTTTGAATTACAGTTTAAGATATGAAATGGAAGTGAAAACACAAAGCAAAAAATAATAAGGATAGTTTAAAAGAAATGGATAAGACCTATGCCTATTCTTTTAAGGTTTTAATCATTAGTCTTTTGCAATCTTAAAACTGCCAATAAATATACATATAAATATTCATTTATAAAAACTGTTCAGTAGAAAAAATGGACCAATGAATTGTTTTCTAAAACCAAATCAAAAATTAGAAATGAAAAATACAATGCACGATTGACTATTGAAAAGAAATGTACAAAAAAAGCTTAGGCATAGGGTTAACTAGCAATTTGCATTAAGGCAGGAAATTATGTAGTCACCGGGACCAGTGGTGATGCCTTGATAAGTACCGTGTGCAGAGAGGACCAAGCTACATGTAGGCAGTTAACAACCCTGTGCGAGGATTGTTTTACTCTAAACACCCCATCGAGCTCAGCCTCTACGCCTGTAAACTGGGGAGAATAAACGGATGGCATAAACCACCCAATAAAAAACAAGAATAATAACAACAGTTCGTTTCAATCAACCCTACCAATCCCCAAATAAATATAACTCTGCACAAACTTCCTGACCAATTCGAGAATGTATTTTTTATGCCAAAAAATATTCATTATTTTAAAAATGAAAATGAAAAACCCATCCCGAATTTTAGAAATGCAGAATAAAATCAAAATGGGCAGTAAGGATGTGCAGTACATATTGTACACAGCAACATGGCTTGTCACAAAGAGAAGTTTATATTTAATATAAAAAAAATTCTAAAGCATAAAAATTTTAAAAAATGGACTTTAGATATTAAAGAAATATGAAAAATGTAATAGTTATCCACAAACGTTAGTTTTATGAGTTATCATAGTTAAAATAAATTAAAATTAATGGGATTTTTTAAAAGGATATGTGAAGACTTGCCATGTGTGCACAACAATTACAACTTTATAAAAATACAGTGAAAACCTTAAAACTAGCAAAATGCACACACACTCACACACAAAATTACGCTATGTGGTACCACTAGCTAAATACATTCAACAATATGATCATTTTTTCTTAAATTCAAGTTATGCTTGATGGATACATAAATGTTTTTCATCCTAATTCTCTTTTTTAGAAAAATAAAATAATTACTATATTACCAAAAATGATTTCAAATTTATCATATTAGGTCAGTAAATTAAACCCAATATGGCAAGTAGCACACATCAAAAATTTACCAAAGGCACTAGCCCTAAGAACATAACAAACCAATTTTAGATTTTATAAAAGCTTGCTCGCAATTCAAATGATTCAAATTAATCAGCAGCATAACCACACCCTAATTATAATATAATCATTAGACTTGGCCTGGAATAATTCAATTGAAAAATACTACCATCACCAAATTTTAAGCGCAACCATTGAAATACGATAATTGTCCACTATTATTTTTTGGCGACAGAGGTGACTAAACAGTTAATTTAACAACTATTCCAGTAAAACTTTAAGGATTTTGTGATTTATTTTTAAATCATAATCATCTATAATAAATGGATCAACTAATATAAAAGTTAGACACCAAATATCAGAGGAAATATTAAGTCATATTTTAAATTAACAGTGCAAAAAAATGGGGCTTAAATTCAAAGTCACCGTGCCAACTCAATAATAATTAACCAAGTAATTTTTTGCATTAAAATGTAGCTAATGGTACCCCAAAGCAACAATTATTCAAAACATCCGCCATCACTTTTGCTCATCCATTTACACGCAAAAATCGCAGCAGCGCACAATCGCAAGCAATAAATAAAATCTGAGAATATCAGCTGCTGACCTAATTACTACTACCTTGTTCATCCATTTTTGAGGCAATTTTTTTAAAGAAGTTCTTCAATTTCAACTTCCAATCTAGGCTTAATTTCAATACGAAACAATAAAACAAGGATTGATTTCTATTAAACAAGATAGCAGCAGTTTTAAAAAATTCACTTTATAGGAATTTATGCTTTGAGAAATTTAGGTTGCAAAGAATTGAATACAATTCATATAAGTAGAAATAAAAAATGAATTCCAAAACAAAAGACTTGAAAATGAGAACTGTATAATAATGTCAAGAATAACATTAACAAAAACTCCTTTTAAGTGAAATTTCTTTGGATTTAGGCCAGATCTGATGAGAAAATGTCAAGAATACTAAATTTGTGACAAGCACTTTACCTGAATTTGGAGGGGTGTATGTGAAGGTGTGGGGTTCACTACTCTTACCGCCACTGAGTACCGATAAGAAAACCTTCACAGGATGGACCACATCTTGGTTACGGTAAGGAGGAACACAGCAGACTAAATGCGACTGGATGGACAAACACAACCTTTAGTGCCAAAACTTAACCAATTATAGCATAAAAAATAAGAAATTAATGCTCGTCATTATAATTACCTGATGTGCAAACTCCTTTTCAGGATCAACACTTTCCTCCCAGACGATCATATCCTTGCCACCGCAAGTTTCATCTCGCTCTGTACATACACATACAAGACATAAATTTCCAGCTGAATAACTCACAAAATGACTTTTCATATGTTAAAAAGGGAAACGAAACTAACCATCAATAAGCTCTTGAAAAACAATTTTTGCATCTTTCTGAAAATTTTTCCCAATAATGAAAAGTTCCGATCCGCCATTTGCTGGACATTCAGTCAACGATTTCTTGCAAATTTCGGGTAGACCAGGAGATTGTGCTGTAATATTAAGAGAAAATTTAAGAAAGTTTTACATACAGAGCATCTGTTACCAAACTTTGTCATGCTGGCTTCCATCATACGTAACATTTTATTTAAAAGTACCATAACTAGTAAGGGTAGCATCATATTAAAATTTTAAACTATTTGTTAGTTTTAGTTTTAGAGAACAAAGCCATAACATCTGATAAATGTATTAGTTTGAATGTACACGAGGCGCTGATAAGGATTGAAAACTAAAATTATTAAATCAAACCTACTGCAAAGTATTTGAGACGAAGCTGCTTGTAATGTCTCATAGTTTCCATTCTGCAATGGAATATTAACTCGAAACACCATTCGGCACTTGGTGCTCCTCTTCTTGCATCGGGCAAGACCAAAATACGGCAGCCTTTGTTCAACGTCCACATTACGCTCTTTTAGAATTCCAATACAATCACAACTAGTAAAAAGAATCATAAACATGACTGGTTGAATGTTCACAACAGTCCAAATGTCTATTAGGTGTCTACCAGAGTTTAAAAAAAGAAAAGTTTCCTCCGTATGCTGCCGGCTTAAAAAGTGCCTGCTAAATGTTGAGGGATTAGTGCCACCCTGTTAACTAATTGCTTGTTGCTATAATTTTTTCTCATGAAAATACAATGAGACTTTGAAAATATTTGCTTAAACAAATGAGATAATAGAAAGTATATTTGATGCAGTATTATTTAACAGCAATTTTGCAAGCAAATAAAAGCAAAACAAAAACTGTTCAAAATATTTATGGAATTCTTAGAAACATAATGGCAGATTTTTCATTTAAATAGTAATACTCTTTCAAATTACTGTTTCAAAAGGTATACAAGTAGTCCAAATAAGCCAGCATGTCACAAGATCAAACTTTTCTGAAGTCTATTTTGAATTAATGTTAATTATATACAATTAAAAAAAAATTATTTTCATGTAACAAAATTGCCTAATTATAATGCTTCAACTACTACTAGTAGACACCACTAAAAATAACTCAAGTGTGGTAGATACCTGACAGTCATGTCACTATCAGGAGCCATGTTTATCTCGATAACACATGTTCCATCTATGATCCGCTCCGAACATGGGGTGCAATTCTTTCCGGTCACCTTGCACGCTTGATAGAAAAGATGAGGCTGAATTTTGCCTTGATCAGATCCAATGAAAATTTGCAGAACAACAGGCTGGTTGTAACCAACGAGCTAAAAATACACATTTTTTTTCACTGAAAGCAAAATTTTACTGAACAATCTTCTCTTGAGACTGGTACTTAACGATGTCATTTTAAAACAAAGGATAAATACACAAAGACATTCCTTGAATATGTGAACAATTAGCCTTAGAATAGAATGAATTGCTAGGTCATTGGCATTTATTTATATAAATGGTGTATCAGCTTACCTTAACAGTAGGAAAGCCTGTTCCTTTTTCATCTTTAATTGATCCTCTGCTGCCCTCAGTCATATAGCGTGCCCTGTGCTGCTCTTCAGGTTGAATCAAAATGCAGAGTTCGACCTTGCCATCTTTAGAGTGTGAAGGAAAGCACACATGGAGTGAAGGCTTTTTCACAGGTCTTTTGCGTGCCAAAGAATTTGTACTGGTAGATAACAAAGCAGCAATTCGATCTCCATTTCTGGGGGTATGATCAGGTGTCCTAATTATGCAAGTAAAAGGCTCTGATTAAAAAAAAAACACAAAAATTGCTACCAACCCAAGCTACTTAAGTGATAAAAAATACATTCATTAAAGTTCAATACATATATTATGCCTAGTTATTAAATAAAAAAAATAAAATACACATGCAAAACTTTTCACTGCAATGACGTCATTAGGCAGAGCTTTCTCGTCATGCAATTCTTCAAGCCCATAATTCCTTCCAGTTGGACAAAAATAAATACCTTTCCTATTAGTTTGAGCATAATGAGAAAGGCCAAGCCTGATGACGTCATATACAGTTCAATGACAATTTTGAATGCACCATATTTTTCTTACTAAGGCTGACTAAAGTACACTGAATGCCCAGTTGCAATAGCCGTTTCCAGATTAAAGGTTTTCAGTGATTAAAGGTGCATTCCCTTCACAAAATTTGTTCCAAACTGGGACTCAATGCATGAGCCTAACATAATTGTAACTACCTAACAAACCTATTGTTCAGCATTAATTCAAATTTCCCGGCAGAACAATGATAATTTATTCAATTTTTGCTGCCAATAATTCCAAATTCTGGAATCGCCAACTTTCACCAATTTTTTTGGTTTCCACATATTCAAATTAACGAAATTAGTTAAAATTGTTTTTCTTTTCCATTTTATTTAATGGTAATAATTAAAAGCCAGGGAAATTTCAAAAATTTTAAATAATTTTGTTAATTTGAATATGTGGAAACCAAAAAAATTTGGTGAAACTTGGCAATTCCAGAATTTGGAATTATTGGCAGCAAAAATTGAATAAATTAAAATAACTATTGTTCAGCATCTTTATAGGTATTTAAGAAAGTCTTAGGGTCCTACAGATAGTGTCACACTTAAAGGGGATATTAGATACTAACAATAGTTATAGAGAAATATTGGGAGAGGAGTGTGGATGTTGAAAAATATGACTCCCTAAAACAACTATTCCCTCTATATGGCGAGCAGCATAATCTTCTACTGATTTTTGATGGTGAACTTAGGTATACCAGCTTGTCTGACTCACATTACACTAGCTCTTTAAATCATAAACCAAAATCCATAAACCAGAATTATAAAAATTGTTACATATTTCTGGAAAATGCCTAAAAATGAGAAACAATTTGCTTGCGCTTACCCTTTCAGTGCATAACTGTCTCTAGCAGACCAATCGCTGCTTTCTTCATTGTCGGTGGAATCTCTGTTTTCAAAATCATTCCGGCGTGAATCTTTCCCTATTGAATTGTCACAATTAAACGTCTTTGTTAGCACACTAGCATTCAGCATGCCAGCAGATGGTGTCAAAGGAAAATTCTGAATATCTCTACCCAAGGTAAGGGTATTTTCCCTGGAATCCAGTCGGTCGGCATGTGATAAGCCATTATGTCCTGTTCCAGGCATAACTTTGCGCCATTTGGCAGAAGGCTCATCGAAGCTTCTTGCATTGTTTATTTTTGGATTAATTTCACTTTGGGTATGCTGGATGTGCATCTTATTGTTCAGTGATAATGCGAGATTTGAGTCAACCTGCAGTAATGTGTATGATGTGGGTGGCGACAAAGTGTTGTTTGATCTCAGTCTCTTACACCTTGCTAATCTAGACTGTTCTGAAATGCCAGAATCAACAGAATCTGATGAGCAACAATCGATGTCAGATGAACTATTTGATTCGGGAAAACTGGAGTAAGCGTCAGAGCCAAGGCCAGAGTCATTGGATTCGTCAGGAAAAGTATCACGTAAATACAGAGAACCTGAAATTAAAGGGCAAGGCCGGTGAATTTTTAAAACCCCTCTCATAAGAGCTCAACCATGCTAATTCATTCCAAAAATATGTAACTATCACAGTCAGTACTTTTAAACTATAAATAAAGAATGCATTATTAGACACATCAACTATAGTTTTAGTATCTCTCAACACAATTTTATACGCACACAAAACCCTTTCATAAAACAAACAAAAATAGTAAGTACTTACGTTTACCAGGGGATTCGAATTTTCTTACAGCATTTGATTTAACTGATCGTTTTCCCATTTTAATTTGCTTTATAAGCATTATTTTAATTGCTGGTATATGATAAATGACATGGCCAGGTGACGAAACATAGAAATGAAAAATTAAATAAAAAAATTAATAGAAAAAAAATTGACAACCTTGATGATTTAAAATAGATGTCTTTAACCCAGAAGGTTACAAGCAAATTTCAAAAAAGTAAATGTTCAATTTTGGAATATAAACATGAAAAATCCAATTTATGAGAAAATGTCCAAATCTTGATTTACAAGTTGTTGAAATGAAATTCATACTTGCCAATATTATACGTGCAATCAATAATCATCCACTCACTCAGAACAAAGATCAATGAGGCAAATTATTAAAAGCTAATGCGGTTGTGGTCCGCAAAGGGACAGAATTTTGAAATCACAGTAGGCCTACCCCTTTTATGTGCACATTAGACCCTTAACACTTGTTTTCATATAACTTCATACAGCTATAGTAGCAATTGCTGATTATGCATTTACATAAACCAAATATTTTCAGCAGCAAAGGCCATTACACTTAATTTCATCGCAGTAATTTCACTTTTTCGTAAGCGAGTGCAATACACCCTAGTCCTAAAAGTCCTTAGGAATACAAGTCACGGCGACAAGATCTTTACAGCTATGCACAGAGAACCAACACTTCAGAGGCCTTAGGTGCAAATAGCAGTCTACCCTGGCACAAATTTCTTGATCATTTCCCGAATAAAAACAACTTACGCATTATCAATTCAAGTGCAAATAAATTTGTCCTTGCACACATATTTTTACTGCAGTGGAACACAAATAAGACGTCACAGATTTGAAACTTTGGAGGCGGAACAGTGCTCAATTAAATGGCGGCACATCTTATATTATAATTAGTTTGTTTTTACAATCTTATTTTATTCAACAACAATATAATTCATCTAATTTTATAAAATTGTCTTATAAACCTAGGCAAACAACTTATTTTTAGCTAAGGACAAAAAAACTATATAAAAAATGTATTTGGTTTTCTAATGGTTTCCTGGAAAAGCTATTAAAAATTGCCTTGCAAATTATTATTGCTTGTCATTTACTTTTAATTTTGCAATAGCCACTATTGAATGGATTTGATGGATGTTCCATTATTTCCTGAATGTTTGATCATGGATGTGATGCTCATGTTTTTTCCACAACCCTTTTATCACACTCTTTCTTGTTCAAATTTTTAAATTTGAAACATTGAAATTTTTCACATTTATCATATTTCTGCAATACATTAGCCTACATGTAGGTTGTATTTTTGTTAACGAAGTATTTTTGCTTTTGCAATATTTAATTGGCTTGCTGGATTTTATAATGCTGCTCAATACATATGCAAATAATTAATTTGCAAAACATACCAATTAAAGGGAAATTCCCATTTTGAAAGAAGGTAGTTGTAGGAAGAGCTTGAAAGCTTATAAAAGGCGTGGGAATTGCAATTTGATTTAAGCCCTCCAATCATTAAATAAAACGTCCTGAATACATAGATTTCCAGGTTGAAAATGCAAAGTCCACCATTTTACTGAAGGTAGATAGCGCCCTCTGCTGGCTAAAAGGCATCAGCTCTTATGGAACAAGTACACATGCACATCCTAGAGGGCGCCACCAAATCTATGGGAAAATGGCGATTAACATGTATTTGGCAAATGTCTTAATTTCTTTAATGTGGAAACTTTGAGGTAATTAATCATTACTGTCCCAGCCATTCATATCTAGTAAGTGTACAATTTAAATATTACTTGCTACAAGGTGGGACTTTCCCTTTAATTAATCCTGAATGAGGTCCCCAGCCAGTTTAGGAGTGCTAGCAAAAGCCCACATGTTTTGAAAGTTCACTAAATTATATAAATATAATTATGTACCCATGTCCATCAACTACTGGTACCACAAGATTATGATGCAGTAAACATATCATGTAATTATTGCTAGTAGCCTAATTGGAATTTCCTTTCAATTAAATACTGGGATAATAATACCACATTAACATGAGTTTTAAGAGAGAAAATTATTGCACACGTGAAGATGAGAAGTGACTAACCGAAAAATCAACTCCCAAACAGCAATTGCATAATGAATTTTTTTAAGTGTTTCGTGGTTATTATCCTTTTTGAAATTGCAACCAAAAACAAATTAAAAAGTACCTGTTAATTACAGATTAAAACTGAAATGTTAGTACTTGTACAGCTGTATATAAAATTTGCGAGCCAGGGTATGTGTAAGCTTTCTTATGGATTAATAAGTTCAGATCAACCAGCTTGTTCATAGTTATACTGCAGATTATACGTAATCCTAAGTAATGAAACCCAGGCTCTGGCAGCCAACATTAAAAAACACTTCCTGGGAAGCCCTGAATCATTAAATTTTATTTGCTAACGTAATGGTGATTTGAGGTTTTATTATATTCATAGGAAATTGATTTGCGAGGGAGCACAGTCATGTGAAAAAGTCCATCAATAAAGAGAAATCCAATTTACAGGCGAATAAAATGTGAAGGGAAGTGTTGACCTTGGCTTTGCTACAAATCATAAACGAAATATTTAATATTGGTTATAAACATAAATGGCCATGTGCAATATGTTCGGAATAATCAAAAGCAAATGTGAGAAAGCTGGGTCGACTTAGGAAAATATAATTTTTTTTTAATCTGGAGAATTTTGCATAAACAGAACAATTTCCAATGACGTAATTACCACAAGGAATATATTTATAATATTTTGTTGAGCCGATTTCTTCGACGCATTTATAAGCTTGAGCCTACAAATATGCTGTCAAGACTCAATTTTGAACATTCATAGCAGAAGATGATAGGTTTACATGCCAATAAAAATAGTTATCCCTTTGCTGCCAAATGGCTGAAAGGTAGAATGGGAAAAGGTCATTTTAATGATAAACAGAACCATTCATACATTTGAAAGTGTAAGATATAGGCCTACCAAATATTATATTTTTATGTCATTGCAGATTTCATGATATACAGGCTGTGTAACTGTTATTTTTGTAAATTTATGGTATGGAGTCAACTAAATATTGAGTCACGTTCCCATATTGGTATGAACATTATGTTCGTAACGCAGCTTTTAGTTTGATGAAATTTCAAAAAAGAAATAACAGCTTATAATATAGGTCGAATAGAATATTCGTAACCCTTAAACTGGGAATCATTACTATCCCGAAGGAAAGATTTTAAGCTTAATGGAAAGTTTTGAAATAAACACCACTTGGAATTAAATTTCAAAATTATAAACCAATTCGCTTATTTGAAAAAGAGGAAGCCTAAATTAGGTGAAACTTGGCGGTTCCAAAAGATTGGAATTAGGCGTGCGGCAGGTATTAATTTAAAAGAATATTAATTAAGACTGTCGAGAAAACTGTATTTTTGTAAGCTTAAGTTTGTTAAAAAGGTTTAATTTGCCTTGTAATCATAATTTAGTTTAGAGATTTCTCTAAGCCATAGGAAATTATCCTTTTTCTTACGATCTATAAGAGAATGGAATAATCTTCCTAAAAATGGTTCAAAATTGTTGGTAATTCAATGATGTTTAAGTCACTACTGACAAGGGAGTCTCCTCCTAATAGTAGGATAACCCCCTACCAACTGGCAACATGATACGCTGATCGTAGGGTACTGAGTTAAATGAATGTTTAAATTAACCATGCTTAAAATTCCAGGCATGTCCTTAGGCTTACATAGCTTTCAACCAAAATCTCAGGTCATACATGCACACATGAAAGCATGCATGTTTACAACCGAAAATAACAGTTTGGCAAAATGAATTTTCTTTTATTAAATACTAACACAGATTATGATATTAAGAAAAGCTGTCAAAACGCAGGAGGGCTACTGCGCTAGGACGAGTTCTATGTGGCCGGCACCAGTTATATCAGGCCAAAATAACCTTCAACAGTTATCAAAGCAAAACATGAGCGCAAACAAATAATCTTAACTCAAAAGTTAATAGACAAAAAAATTATTATTCATACAAAGGCTAGTTAGGCTACTGTTTGTACGATCACAAACTTCCGCCTATAACTGCTATTATATTTACTGATTAGTCTGTACACGTAAATGTATATTTAGACAAATTGATTTCATCCTTGTTTTCCGCAGGGTATGCTGTATATGTATACACAATGCATCGCAAGTTATTATAGCTTTGGTTTTGCACGATAAATATGATAGCAATTTGTTGGTGCAACCATATTTGTTTCTACATCATTCATACATAGTAGCAAGAAAATTATTATTGTAATGCAAGCCAGTATTGATTGCCTTTACGTGTTTAGATTCTAAAAATATACCCAAAATCTATGATATATAATTTGATGGATTCCTTCAAGGCTTTTACATTTGATATGGGCATTAAGCATGGTGATAAGTTTATGCATACTAGTTTCCTATTATTATCACGTTAAAAGGAAAGTTCACCTCATGAACAGTTATTTTTTAAATGAATGAGCACAAAGAGTTAATAAGAGAATTTGAAAATAATGTAAGTCCACCGTTTTAGGTATGTCAAAGTTTAGTTAATCGTCTACAAAACAACTAACATGAATATGTGTTTCCGTATTGTTATTATTTCGATAGTCCTCAAAAATCTTTATTTCGATGTTCTTCATTCAGGAGCTTTTCAACGCCGTAGCTAAATATTTCACCATTGGATTTTAGTTGCTAAAAATGGTCTGAACCCTGAATTTTCCCTTAATTATGTCACCTCAAAAAGTTAGTTGCAGAGTTGGGTTGGCTAAGTGTTTTCCCCCACACCTGGCACTTGGAAGACCTGAGTTAACTCACTCTCCCCAAAGTTGGCTGTCTTGACTATGGTTTTCATAGGCCTAGTTAAATATAGTCCCTTCAGGAGAAAGCCCAAATGGCAGTACTGATAAAAGTCGGCCATGGCCACATTCCTTCAATCCTTACTGTCTCCTCATGCTCTTCTTCCTCTTTTCCTTTCCTCAAAGCCTGCAGGTATCATATCTGCAGTCAAGTGTTTTTAAGGTCTCCTAAGTTGATTTGCCCATAAAATTCAAATCCCCCCCCCCCCATCACCACCTCAATAAAATCAATTCTATGCATGAGTGCTCACTTTTCCATTGGCAAATTTACACATTAACTAACTGAATATGCATTGTAATGAAGTTAAACCAAAAACGAAACTTTCTGGGGATCTACTCTTGCATCACGCCAAAGAAATACCAAATTGTAGTTTACATTTCAGCAAGTTGAAGATTACTGTCTATTTGTAAACCTGCTTCGCATGTAAATGTGATCTTCTCATATCAATTTTTTGTGTAATTTTATTTCAAAATAACTTGTAATGAGGTGAAATTATCATCTTAATCTACTATTCAGGAGAAAGAATCTGAGATTCTAATCAAGGTCCATTTAGTTTTATATAAAAATGACATACCGTTATTACTAAATAGTAAAAATAATAAAACATTTGGTTAGGGAGAGAGACCCAGCTATTTAGAACATTATTTCGGGAGCGAATCTTTTCGATCCTAACAATGTAAACTGTTCTGATTATAAAAACTCATTTTGGTCATAAAAACTCAACTTTATGACGTTGGAGTATCCTCCTGAATGTGGGATAACCCCCCTACCAAATGTCATCATTATATGCTGATCGTAGGGTGTTGAATTGAATTGGTTATATATAGCACCTTAACTATTATTTGACAGACTTATTCCACAAAGGTTCTGAGAGATAAAAATTCTTGTTCAAAAATTCAAAACCAGAAACGGAATTACCATTAAACACAAACATAAATATAAAGTATTTGTAAGCACTAAATTCTGTGGAGATTTCTGCAGCGAGAGAAAATGTGCACGCCATTCAATCCTAGTTTTCTAACGTAACATTTGTACATGCGACAAATCGTCAAGCGACTTTACAGGTTGTAATTTAAATCCACTGCATAACTACTAAATGCCTAACTATCAAGCAGCTAGAATCGATCAAAAATTTTATTTACAACTTTCTCAGGAAGTATCTAAATCAGTTCAAGGCTGATGCCATTAACTGTATCAATCCTGATTGCTATTGATGCACTCAGGAAGGCGATGATTTTATCACTCAGGTGGTAATTTCAAATCACTGCAATCCATTTGTATTGGTTTTATCTCTATTTAAACAACTTTGCTTGACTATAGAGCATACATAAAATCAAAGATATACAAATTTTATCAGTGATCCTGGCCTGCATAGTAGGCCTATATTAAAACACTCATTCTGACGATTGTTTGTATCAGTATCTAAAAAAAACCCACGGCCAAGTTATTTTTGAGAAGAAATTCCTAAAGACATATTATTCTAAACAAAAATATTTTGTTACTGTTTTTAAGGTAAAACTTGTGGACCTCCTAGGCTTTCTGGCTAAACAAATTTCACCAAAAGGAAGTAAACAGGAGGTACAGGCAAAGATTTAATGTAGCTTTTAAGTTATGCACTTGTGCAGAAGCACTTCCATAACAAGTAAATCTCTGAAAGAGATTGCAATATTATGAGTCAAGGTTTGCAGTTGCCAAGCAACTGTGTGGGTAATTTTTGCTATTTCCAGAGCACAATACGAAACCGCTTTCAATCTGGTTCTGTTAGTAGAAGTAAACAGAAGTCGTCACATTTACTGGATATATTTATAAACTCCTCTAGAGCTATCGAAGTATAGGATGCTCCACTTTATATTACGTTCTAGATTTAATTAATCGCATTGGGCAAAGAGAAAATAAAACTTGACTATTCTATATTAACAGCCTGCTCAAGGGCATATTTTAGGGGCGTCAGAGCTTCACATAAATTATTATCAAAAGTAGTTATCAAAAGCAACAATAAAAAGACAACTGTTTAACGTTTAGATATAGTTTAAAAAACATCAATGCCTTGCATTAGTGCTCCAATGAGAATAACTTATGGATGGTCACTCACCTGCCATATGCCTACCTTATAATCTTGTCAACAGGTATTAAAAAACTACTTTAAATTTTATCAGAAGGAAAAGCTACGGGTATAAGAAAAATATTTTGATAAGAAGAAAAATCTGACATTTTTTATTCTGATATATTAATTCAATTAATTGTAATGGGCAATGATCCCATCAAACTGCGTCAATATTGTTAAAGGTATAACTACTGTTCATTCTATTCCTATATCTTCCTAGCTTTCAACTTTTTAATTGACAGACTTTTTTAACTAGGCCTATGTGTTTGTGACAAAAAAGCATCACTGCTTTAAGTATCCCGAATTTTGGATGCAAAAAAAAACATCACAATGAATCATAAAATGTCAATCAACATTCAACATTCTCAATACATGCTTATTTTATGACTCATAATTTCCCAGATAATAATCCCTTTGAATCGTTCATATAAAAAAGGAAAAATCGGTATGTATTCCAGCATCAATCAAAATCTACTAATTAAAACATATAATAGCTTTTCCAAAAATTTGTTGGAGCTAGAAATTCATTTTAAAGTTGGTAATGGTGGGGGATGAATGACACAGATTTTTAAGTTAATGAAAAATTTTATATTTCAGCACTCATTCAAATTCTTAAAGTTTTATAAACAAAATATTTTTTTTCATGAAATAGTGAGAGCTGTTAATTTTCAGTATTTTAATGCAGTTGCCTTGATGAGTTCATTTGCATTGAAATGCAGTATGCAAACACTTTCCTTTTCACAAAATAAGAAATCACCAGTTAAAAATAAATAAAAATTTACAATTTTTTAAAATTAAAAATCAATTTTAAAATCATGGCAAAATGGTAGCTTTGAGAATTCTTACCTCAAATCTGCTACCATCAGGGATCCTTTATTATTTTAACAATTTTGAAATAAAGATTTTCATTTATTTTTTATCTTATTAATGTACTTCATACTACAAATACTATATATATACAGTACAGTATTTGCAAAAGTAATTTTAAAAGTTATCATTTAAGATTTTCATAATATTAATTAATAACTATCGTTCTTTAATCTAGCAATCTATTGAACCCAGCTTGTAACAAAGCAACATTTGCTGTACTAACATAAACAAAACTTACATAATTATACAAATTCAGTAGTCTGCTAACATAAAAATTGTCATACATCTTGCTAAGGCCTCAATTTGGATAATCCAAACTTCACCATTTCAAAACCTCAGATCTTGCAATGATAAAATAAAATTATTGAAAACCTTAGAAATGGTTTGCCTGCTAAAAGCCTCCATTAAAAAGTCATTGCCCATTGGACATTAGCCATGACAGTGGCCACAGGTTTACGAAAACCATGGCCTTACTATCTAAAGACCAGAAATTTTAAGAAGAAAACTAGTCTAACTAGGCCGGACATTTAGAACCTTGGATCGATCAAGTGTAAAAACGTTTTTTGGGTCATCATTCAAACTACTAATCCAAAAGTCGTTCCCCTACATTTCTAGTACATATAAGGCAATGAAGTTGGTTTCTTAGCTGACCATTAGTCACTATAGATCAAAAATGACCAGGACAAAAGTAGTTACAAGTTGCCAGCACTTTCGTTGCAGAAATATTTTATAACTTGTCGACTGGACAAGCACACATGCACCTGTCGAATACACTTATTTTACAAATATCTATGCCAAAAAAATAATTTAAGACAACTTGTATAACTTGTTGCAACTTTTTGCAACCGAGCCCTGCACACATAAATTACACAACCACTTGCAATCACTAGCCTAATTTTAAAAACCTACACATTATTGTCTTATACAATTCTAAAGGATACAATTGATACCGGGGATCGATTATTTAAAAAGAAACCTGACAAACATGAACATTAAGAAAGAAAAGGGGTAACGAGCTTCTACTGCTCACCTAGTTGCAAATGAACAAAAATGCAGCAGTAGGCCTACATGTTTTGAAACCCTACGACCATGATAAAATCAAGCAATTTGCAAATATGCCTCGTTGAATAAATATGCCTACCGGTAGACTAGACAAAATTTAAATCTAAGGCCTTTTGAAGTGCACTTTAAACAGTGCAGGCCACTCGATTACTATTAACAACCTTGAGCAGCCATTTTATTTACTACGGACAACTCCTATTGGCATGCAAAAGCACATCAAAATCTTCAATTTTCTTCGTAATAATTAAATGAATGGTCACATCAACTATACAAATAAACTTGATGGCACTTTATGGTGATAATAGCACATAATATGGATGCAAACGAATTAATAAAACAGCTAAAATAATGGATTTTTACTCACCGTTTTACAACGCAGCTTTCATCGCTCTTCGGAAATTGGAAATACTCATGTACTTGAAAGCGAGGCTATTCTACCTCAGCAGCATCTAGCGGCCAAATGAAATATAAGTACTATCGCTGCCGAAATAAATGATTTGCCACAATTTGAAAACTGTTTTGCGGAAATTTTAGATTTAAATAATTGAAACACTAAATGAACATGGTAGTAAGACAAATTCTCTCTAAAAATATTCTTACTGGCAGTCTGGCATATGACCATGATATATATTTGCCAATTTCCAGCTATCTTATCAAACTAAATACATTTTACAATATATTAAATTACAGCTCGGTGCATATAGTCACAAAAAAAATTTAAGTTTTTTTTTTGTAATTTGTAAAATGAAAACAAAAATAACTAGGCTATATGGATTCATCAACAGTAGATAAGCCTCATTATCAGCTTGGGCAATTGTTATAGCACTGTTTTTACCAAGGCTGTTTATTATAATGAAGATCGAGACTAGGGGAGTGTAATGTCAATATGTGTAGTCGATTTAGTTACCGATACCGTAATTAATAAGGTTAATTTGGTCGAAAAGTTTTAACTGTATCAGTCTGCATGGCTTTAAACACGTCAAGTTAACATAAAATAGTTTTTATGAAGAAAACGAGAGACAAACTCTGATCAAAGAAAACTGCTCAGTTGTGCGACTTGAAGAAAATCATTTATTTCTTGAAAATGTATGATTTGGTAGATAAATTTTAATTTTATCTAAATTTCGCTGACTCGGATCCATATAGTTGCAATTATGCACGAAATTATGATTCAGGAAAAATTATTGAAATATTTGTCAAAGAAGAGTTTACATAATATACAGGCCGGATCATAATTCGAATGAAATTTAGCATTTCATTTTCAAATTTTCACAAAATGTTGCTTGGATGTGACTCCAAAATGTAGAAGTTTGACAAAATTTAAAGCATTATTTAACTTTAACATTTATATTACCAGGTAATTCATTATTTATATCCTTCATTTTGTGCAAATGATATTTTTGAAATGTTTATTTCAAACTGCAACTATTTTAAAACATATTACCATAATAAGGTACCGTAAAACACAAGTATATTAAAATGAAGAAATTATAAATTAATCAAATATAAACCATAGACATGCAGATTGATAATACTAATTAATTGAGCAACTATCGATTTTATTAAATTTGATTTTTGTTGGTTGACAATCTCTGCCCTCTGTATCCATCAGATTCAGGACTGACTGGTTTCATCCAATTAATCTATGCTTCTATACAGTATATAACTTTGAAATGATTCTATCATATCTGAAAATCATGTACTGAGCTCCTGAACTTTATATTTTATATCAACAGGGCACGTATATATAAGTTTATTTTAATATGATATCATAATATTTCAATTACTATACAGGTTATACTTTTCAGTAACAAATTAATAGAAACACCTGACAACAATATATATGCCTGTCAGCTATTGATAAAATCATTAATTTTTAACCTCAATTCCATCAGTCTTTTCTGACTGAACGTGTATTTCATTGCGCTATATCAGATTTGTCATGACGATTACAGAGGTTGTATTGATACAAAAATATATGTATAACTTTAATGTAACACTGTATCTATATTTTATGCACTTTCTCTTATATCAATTAAGCTTTCAATAAAGAATATACCATATATATACACATGCACATTGCATCTATATGAAATAATATCAAAAATAACTATCAGCGTCCCAGTGTGATATAATTCATAAAATTATATAATTATAATTAACATTACTGTTCTTTTTTATATAATTTGATCCTCTAGGTAGTTAATATATACTTGTATATTAATTTGATTACAAATAAAAATTTGGTTTATTCAATAATTATAAGTGGGGAAATATTCCATTAATATATATGTTACTCTGTATAAAGAAACATGAGACCAAAATCAAAAACAAGTAACTAGTACAACTAGATTATTCATCTGAATAAATGAGAACTAGTTAGTTATGTTTTTGACTAAAATATGTTGGCTTCATTTTTTTATTTGCAATATGATATACTTGACCTCAGGCTAAGCATTTTATAAAACTTAATGCATTAATCAATAATTAAGATACAAGCATTGCAGACATTTGACCAACGTTTCCTGCGAAATTAAAAACCGTTATTTTTTGGTAATAGCCATTCTTGTACATTGAAACGGGTTCACCCGATGCCCTATTTACTGAAAGAAATCTAACCGTTTAGTGCTGATATGTCATTTTTTTCCAGGTCTATGAACTTTCCCAAAAAGATGGAAACATGTTGGGTATTTAAAATGGTGCATGTACCATTTAATGACTGTCATTATGAATTTTAATAAATAAAATATAAATATCAAAAAGTGAAATTGCTACAACTTTATTATTAATAAAAAATGTTGCAAAATATCAGCCAATTAAAGGGACCAATGTGAAAAAAACTACCCGGTATATCCTAAGAATATTAAATATTTCTCCAAAAATTTTTTAAAAAAAATACATTTATTTTTGCAGAAATGCAAACAGGCTAAAAACAGCCAGAAACATGTCCTGTTTGGGCATCATGCCTCATTAGGCCTCCCTGCCACGTCATCCATCTCAACCAATCCTTTACTGAATACAGAAGTAACTACAAATTCCCAGCAAAGCAGGACTGCAGTTAAAAATTTCAATCATTACTGCAATTATTTTTGCAGTAAAACAATATACATGCAGCCAGACTTTTGAAAGCCAGAATGTTTGTAAAACACAAACTGCAATTGCATTAAAAAATTCAAACAGAATTTTTAAGTTTTCTGAATGTAGTGCAATGCAGTTTTACTTCAATTTATTTCATTGTACTTTTAAAATTCAAAAGGCAGATTGCAGTGCGACAAATGGAGCAAAGGTATTTTTACAGTATATATTTTTCGCTGGGTTAGGCCTACCTGCAGTAACTATATTTTTATATAATAATCGACTTAAACCCTAATCTTCGAGGTCTATTGAACCCTATATTTACTACTGTCATCAATTATTCTTGACGCCATTCAGAAAAGCCCAAAAGATCATGCATGCAAGTCCTCCTACGCAGTACATAAATCGGCAAAATAATAGTTATACCATTACCATGCAAGGAGAGAAACCCAAGGGAAATATAATATTGGACTAGCAGCTATACAAAAAATACAAGAAAATCGTAAACAAATGAAAGTGCTTTGTCCTTCAAATACTAGTAAACATCAAAAATTCGCTCAGGATAAAAAAATTGAGGGGAAGATGCTGACAAGTGCAGAAAACAACAATTTCTAAACTAAAATGATTCTTATCGTATGTTGACAACACTTAAGAGTTTATTAATTTACCGAACAGTTAACTGTTTTTAGGGAATATTCATTAATAACACACATTAACTAGTATGTAATGAAAGTTTACCAAAACAAGCATTAGCTTGCTGTATTTATTTTATGCATGTTTAAAAGATTTTTCCCAGTGGACTATAATTACAGAGCTGAGATCAAAACCACATGAGTCCAGATTTCATGTTTTGGGAAAATTGCGTTTAGAGAAAATCCAGATTTATTGCATTAAAATTAGTTATTTTAAAATTCTGAGCTTAATTTTTAAGATTTTAAGATATAAACTTTTGCATTGGTATGCACCTTCACATTTTGGTTCCCTCGAAGGAAATCTACTTATTTCGAGTCCGCTTTGAGTCCCTATACCGGTACCCAAAATTTTGCACATAGTGATTGATTCTGGCATTTTTCATCTTCACTGGTCAAAATGAGGAACTTTTTATCATATCTGACACCAATTTTTTATCTATTTAGTTGATAGAACAACATTTGTAGCTACAATTTTATGAAAATACATTGTATCTCATTTTCAGCCAAAATGGACTTATGTGGTTTTTGATCTCAGCTCTTCAATTATTAATTTATTAATGAAAGTAATTTCCCACAAGTAACTTTAGCTTTTTCTAAGTTTTCAGGACGAAATGGTAAACTTGGTTTCTGAGCATGGCTTATGTCCATGGCCATAATGTCAAAATGCAGTGAATTTGATACAGAAATGACGCACATGTTAACCCCCAAAAAGGGTAAACCCTTTTAATAGCAAACAATTTTTTTACCCAGACTGACCATATGAATTAAAACACAATTTATATTCATTGTTTACCAAATTGCAGACGAGTAAAACAGTTTTAATTACTTCCTTTCTGTTATTTAAAAAAGAAATTCTGCGTCATTGCATTGAATTAAATTAATATTTTGCTTATGTTTTAAATTTCTAGTTTGTTTACTACCTGGTACAACGATTGATTAAGTATTCGCATTTTGCCTCAACGCATTAAAATACTAGTTGATGGAGGTTTTACATGGTTTTTTTTTTGTAGGTTCGTTGCGAATAACAACATAATATTATACAAAATTACTTATTGTAGCTTTGGTAGACTGGCATACTGATTGAATCGTGTTTTGAATGCATAAAATGTTTGGATAAAGTGACCATGATGTATAAGGGTCCCGTAAGCCCCAAGGGGCTTATTTACTACCTGTTCTTAATTGCTATTTACCATGGTAAACCTTTTTTCCCCTAGGACAAATCGTGCTTTCAATCAGTCTGCCTGACTTGAAAAAAAATTGTTATGTGCAGAAACAAAAACAAACTTTAAAAACAATGATTGATATGGGCGTATAGCGAGAAAAATGTTTTAATTTAAATTATGCAAATTCCTATGAATTTACCTGTCCATCACTTTTCATTTCATTAGTTTTAATGAACCATCTCTCACTAAAAACATGCAAATTTTCACATGTTAATGTTACAAAAACACATCGTTTATGCCGTGAAGGGTAATGCTTCTAAGTCAGATCCAAGTTCAAAAGGAAATTCCCATTGATGCTTCAAAAATAAAATGTTATTACTGTATCGATGAAAGTTGAATGACCCTTTTAATGTATTAATTTAAAAACAACAAGATTGTTCGGCCAGAAACTCGTGCTAAATGCTTTGCCAGTTTTGGTCTTTTTTTCTTCAGAAAAACGAATGATAAAGTCCAATTTTATACACAAAAAATAATGTTCAAAGTGTATAATATGAAGGCCCCTTACATATGATATATAATATTCCATTTTCACTGGTATAAGTCCATGCATTCCTTCCCAGCATGCATCGATGCTTTCATTGTGTAGGCTCTTTTTGCCTAGTCAATAAGAAAAGCTATGCATGCTGGGATCTCTATGACGTCGGGTAAAAGAAATGTTCATTGCTTTCTATTTACTTTTTCATTTTTAATTAAATAACTATAGTAAGTCGAACATAATTGGGATATTTTGGGGAATAGATTTTTTCTTACATAGTTTGGCAAAAATATATTTTAGGGTTTTATCCCCTTATGTAATTTATGTGTGCAGACTACTTTATTCTGATTTTGTTCCTGACCCAGAATAGTTTTGAGCCATTTAAAATAATCGATTCTGACCAATTAAATGATGATTAATTTTAATATCACAGGTAGCATGATTGCGTGTTCAAATATTACGTAACATGCTTTGTACTTTTGGACCCTTCCTCCCTCTTGCAATGTAATTATGTCAAGTAACACTATGCAAAACCCCTTTCCACACTTTTGTTATGTGGGATTTAAGAAAATACAACTTATTTAATTAGTAATTCATTTTGATAAAACTAAAAAATAAAACTATTTATAGCAAAAATATCATCAACTTGATGAGAGAGACTCCCCCACCCCCTCCCTTCCTCAACTGCGTTACATAATATTTGAACTCTCTCATACAGAAATGGATTACAGCTTCAATAAATTTATTATTTTTTTAAATGCTTCTATATTTTCGTTCCTCTCTCTCATGGTTTCTTCGGCCACGTCCAAAGGAGTCTTGCTATCATTATTTCTGGCAGTTTTGTCAGCTCGTCTGTTTAATAACAACTGAACAATGTCAAAATTTCCATTTACAGCAGCACAATGTAAAGCTGTCATCCCTTTCTTATTGGTGTGATGAATATTTGCACCATTTTCCAACAGGATGATTGCAGCCTCAGAGTTCCCAATTTCAGCAGCCCACATCAGCGGTGTTTCATCTTCGTCATCTACCGCATCGATGTAACATTCATATATGACTTCATCGGCTTTGATTTTCTCAATTATCAAATGTATCAAATCAGGATTTTCTCCCGATACTGCCGCATGGAGCACACTCCCACCCGAATCACTCGTGAATACATTGGCATTATGCTTCAGCAGTGATACAGTGGTAATCAGCTGCCCATTGGCTGCAGCCAATTGCAAAGGTAATATCCTGTCATTATTTTGGACATCTACTTGGGCTCCATGTTTCAATAACATTTCAACAATGTCTGTATGTCCTTCTTCAGCAGCATTATGCAATGGCGTATCTCCCTCCGTGTTTGAGGCCATCACGTTGGCTCCGGCTTTCACCAACATTTCTGCAATTTCCAAATGGCCATTTTTTGCGGCAAAATGCAGAGCAGTATTGCCTGAATAGTCTGATGTATTGACATCAGCTCCCTTTTCAATCAGTTTCATTATAATTTCTTTATTGTCCTTTAAAGTGGCAACAAGAAGGGCGGTTGCCTGCGAGTTATTACGCACGCCGATATCGGCCCCATTTTCGATTAACAATTTGGCAATTTCGTTATGGCCTTTCAAAATGGCCGTCTGTATTGGAGTGTTTACCAAGTCGTCAATCTCGTTAACATCGGCCCCTTGATCTAGCAACATTTTGACATCATCGACTCTTCCCTCATAGATGGCAAAATGAAAAGGAAATTTTTTGGCTTTTCTAGGAGAATCCAAAGTTGCCCCTTTATCTAAAAGTAATTGTACAATATCTTGAAAATGATTAGATAAGGCAATGTGAATGGGATTGAAAGTCATTTTGTTTGCCAAATTCATATTTGCTTTATTGGCTAATAAAAATTCGACAATTTTCAGGTGTCCTACTTGGGCCGCTACGTGTAAAGCCGCATCACCATCCACATCGGTCGTATCAACGGCGGCTCCTTTTCCGACCAGCAGTCTACATACATCAAGTTGACCCTCATAAGCTGCTATATGCAAAGCAGTAACACCTTTTCTGTTGGTAGCATTGACACTGGCCCCATGCTTCAATAATATCCTTACGATATTAAGGTGGCCGTTCAGCGAGGCAGCATGTAAAGGGGTATCTCCCATATTGCTGGGTGCACTGACACAAGCACCTTGCTTTATGAAAAAGTCTGTTAATTCAAAATTTCCAGTGTGTGCAGCCAGATACAAAGGTGTGCACTCGTTTTGGCCACTTGCATCTATGCTTACACCATGCTCTAAAAGTTGTTTGACAATGTTAAGATTGCCAACCATGACAGCCACGTGAATCGGAGTCATGTTTACATTGTCGCGATGGCTGGCATTAGCTCCAAATTTCAATAATATGTCAATAACTTTCTCATGTCCCTTTTCTGCAGCCGAATGCAATGCCGTAATTCCTTTATTGCAGACTGCGTGAACATCTGCCCCATTGTTCAACAGGACGAGCACAGTTTCCAGCTGTCCTTCAGAAACTGCTACATGCAAAGGTGATATACAAAATTCATTGACGCCATTAACCTTTCCCCCTTTATCCAAAAGTATATTCAAAATATCCACACGTCCAATTCCTGCAGCCAAGTGCAAAGGTGACATTCCACTTTCATCCAGCACATTCACTTGGGCACCATTTGCCAAAAGCACCTTGATGGTTGGCAGATGCCTGTTAACAATTGCACTGTGTAGTGGCGTGCGCATCGTTGTATTTAATGAGTTTACATTGGCACCATTTTCTAAAAGCACTTGGACAACTTCTGCATGCCCTTCAAGAACTGCCACATGTAACGGCGTAAGATTGTTCTCACATAGGGCTTCAATATTAGCTCCTTTGTCGAGCAGCTTTTGAATGATGTCAAAGTGACCTTCAAATGCAGCATCTAGTAATGGAGTAGTGTTGGTGGCAGTCGTTGAATTGACACTTGCACCATTGCTCAACAAATAATCAATGACTTCAAGGTGCCTTTGTTTAATGGCCAACATGAGTGGTGTGCAAGAATCATTTCCTGGCGCATCAACGCTCACGCCACAAGACAAGAATTTTTTAATAATATCGAGATGTCCATTGAAAGCTGCAATGTGTATGGGTGCCCAATTGTCTTTATCGACCAGATGGGCATCGGCTCCATTTTTCAATAGAAAGTCCACAACGGTGGTGTGACCTTCTTTTGCTGCCACGTGCAATGGAGTGTCGCCAGTGACAGTAGCGGCCTTAACATTGGCACCTTTTGCGATAAGAATTTCTATCACATTAACTTGTCCTTTCTGTGCAGCAATATGCAGCAAGGTGTAGCCATCATGGTTGGCTGCATTGACATTGGCAGATTTTTCAATCAAGAAGTCCACGATTTTCATGAAATTCTCTTCAGCAGCCGCGTACAGTGCCGTCGTGCCAGAAGTCGTGGCAGCATCCACATTGGCACCATTTTCTAACAGTTTCTCCATAATGTCTAGGTTGCCATTAGTGGCCGCAGCATATAACGGGGTTATATCGTCAACGTTCAGAGAATTGGCGTTTGCTCCTTTGAACAGCAACAGACTAGCAATATCCACACGGCCAATGATGGCAGCAATATGAAGGGGTGTACGACCAATATCATCTCCAAGTTCGGTATTGGCACCACTAGCCAGCAATATATCCGCCACATCGAGCTTACCGCCTTGGGTGGCCAAATGTAAAGGGGTATATTTATTAGAATTGGCAGAATTTACATTCGCTCCTTTTTCCAACAATGTTTTGATAATGTCAATATGACCACGCCGCGTCGCCACATGTAATGGTGTGTTGCCATTGATATCTGCATTTTCAATGCTCGCTTCATGCTCAAATAAAGTGGTTAGAATGTCAACATGGCCCTCTTGTGAGGCCACACACAAAGGCGAGCAAGAATCCTGTCCAGGAATATGGACATCTGCTTGCTTGGCAATAAATAATTTAACAACTTCATTGTGCCCACCAAAAATAGCAGAATGTATGGGAGTCCATGCTTTCCTATCTCGAACATTGGTATCAGCCCCGCTATCGATAAGGAATTCGACAATGTCGTAATTCCCACGATAAGCAGCACTGTGCAACGGTCCTTCCCCGTTTTTATCTCTAGCATCAATGTCAGCCCCTTTTTCGATTAAAAGCTGAAGGATTTGGAGATATCCGCTAGCAGCGGCATATAACAACGGAGTACTTTCGTCGGCATAAACAGTTTTTGCATTTGCTCCATTGTCCAATAAGAGCTGAACTATTTCGACCCGTCCAGATTTTATGGCAACAAACAATGAATCGATGTTATCACTATCTTGAGACTTGCAGTCCACTTGTGCACCAGCTTTGATCATTTTGGACACAACATCCAGGTGGCATTTAACGACGGCAAAATGTAACGGGGATGCTCCCGTAACTGTAGTAGCGTTGACATCAGCCCCATTCTCCAAAAGATATTGCACAATATTATCGTGTCCTTGTTGTGCTGCTAAAGATAAAGGCGTATGCAATCCCTTGCCCATAATATCAACGTTTACTCCTTTGTGAATGAAGGCTTTCACGACATCGAGATGGCTATCGAAAACGGCCAAGTGAATCGGTGTCCAGCTTTCATTATTCGGGAATGTCGTATTTGCTCCATGGTCAATTAAAATCGAAACCACCTCTAAATGCCCCTTAGTAGCAGCATAATGTAATGGTGTATTTCCGTCAAAGTTGACGGCATCGACATTTGCCCCTTTATTCAAAAATAGCTTTACAATTCTTGCATGCCCTTCTTCGGCAGCGAGATGTAGTGGAGTCGACTTGTCTTTGTTTGTAATATTTGGATTGGCACCATGATGAAGTAGCTTTTCCACTTGCTCGTAATTTCCTTGGTTGGATGCCAGATGAATCAAGTCACCAATTTCACCATTTGAATCCACAATGTTCACTACTGCTTCATTGCTTTTTTTGCTGGAACAGCAATTCTTGAAACAATTTTGAAACATGTTTGCGGCAATGTCGTTTGTAGGTTTCAGAGTGTCATGATTTTCCAGCAATTACATCTTAGGCCATCTTCAAAAAAACATTAAAAATAAGGGCAGACGTAACATGGAAAATAACCACAAACCCGAAACAAGATAATAAAAAAATGAATAATCTCATTTTGGACATATTTGTTTCGGATTAAACTGTATATCAGTGTATCTTAATTTAACAAAATTAACTTACAAAATAAGAAATCTGGTAAATTCCTCCGAACATTGTTTACGCCAATATGGGCGATTGTCCAACGTACTCGGCCATTTCTGAAAAAATATTCTACGGGCCAACCCACATTGAGACAGCTTAGTTTGAAGCCAAAAACATAATATTGTTTGAGATAACAACTGTGAAATCGAATTCATTGTAAATTGATTAAGCAATGAAAATGTCAAAACATGATATAAACGTATAACCGTGAAAATCTGTCCAATTTTTATCATATCAAAAGAGTAAAGTTCTATCAAATCTGAGATAATCACTGCTTGTAATAATACGTTGACGATTTCTATTTATATTAAATAGTTTATCAGCTTGATAAACCTTTTGGATAGTTTAATGATAGTTGTACAGATTTATATTAATCCTTATCAAACCGTACTAATTTTTCAGGAAATATTCAAACTATTCACAAGATGAACAATACAACAAGAATTCTATATAATGGGAGATAAATTTTCTGATTTACTTTATTACTTCGATCATAAGTCCTGTCAAATGCTTGGTATCTAGAGCCACTTTATAGCTGCTAAACACTTTATTATTTAAAAAAAAAACCATACACTCTATTCAAATTTTGTCCCTTTTATGTGAAAAAATTGTCTATGAATACAATCTTCAGATCACCCCCCTACCATATGGCATTCATTTGCTGCCTGTAGGGTACTGAGTTGAATTGAATTGAATTGAAGGATAATGTTCGCTAGTAGCAAGGTAACTGGACTCATGTACCTCAATGCACACATTTTTAAATGCAAATCCATGCATTTTGGCAAAAATATTATTTCTAAAATAAATAGGCATTGGAAAATACTATGAGTCATAATTATTGTTCTAAAAAGGGGTTCATACTGAATTTGTAAGTGGGCTTCAATGATTTTTTTCCGAAGAAAATAATTTCCCCTAATACTTTCAAACATCAAACCCAACAACTTGCAATTATTTTGCATATCTAACATTATAACTTGTTTACAACCAGTGAAAATTAAAAATGGCTATTGCCATTGAGGAAAATTAATTGAAATATTTATAAAAAACAAAACAAAATTAGGATTATTTTATCATGGTATATATACGAAATGGTTTTATTAAATTCTCCCCCTGAGTTTTTTGGCATTTTTATATTTTACTGACTTTTTAAAATCAGTAGAACTCTTTAAAAGACTAATTAATTATTATTGTTTGCAAGTTGCAATAATGTCAAATGTATGTAAATTGCTCAAAAATAGCATGCACTGTTCAATTGTAAGAAAATGAATTGTTTTAATTAAATAGCACAAACGATGCAAGATTATCTTTTAATCCCTTTAAAATCCATTTCTAATACTTATTGGAATTTATACCACTGTCATCTTATTACCTAAGGAATTTTGTAAGGGGATATACTTTTTTATAAATCAATCTTTGATCAATACGGGCAATACCTATTCAATTATATGTTAATATTCAAAAGCTCTGTAGTGACTTCTCAGTTATCATGCCAAGTCTTAATTATAGCACATGGGTACAAATGTAATTAAGGAATTTAAACAAAGTCCATGTAAGTAAACTGCATCTGCAACTTGGTCGGCCATTATCTTGAGATTAATATTAGAACTTAAATATTCTTTGAGCAAGCCTTCACAGGAATTGCTATTAAACAGGAAGGAGTGCAATTCGGGTGTACATGTACGCATAACTTGTGAAATTTCTAAAGAAACAAAAAATAATATTGGGAAAATGTGTAATTCGAAAGTGAATATGGAGCCGGCACGAACCAAGCTGTCCATCTGGACGGACGTTCTAGTTTTAAGCATTGGAGTTACTTGCAATTTTGTGCCTTTTGCCGGTCTAAAAAATATTCAGAGCTCCCTTCACAGTGATGTTAATCTCGGGACGATAGCAATGGGTTTAACCTACGTTTCTGCCATATTATCAGCCTTTGTAATGCCATCTTTGATGATAAAAAAGCTAGGTTTAAAGTGGACGGTTGTGGCTTGTCTGCCTTTCGTCACTTTATATATTTCCTCCAATTTTTATGCAGGTTGGTACACCTTGGCGCCATCGATGGCCCTTCTAGGATTATTTTCGGCTCCTTTATGGAATGCTCAATTCAGTGCACTGAATGCCGTCAGTTTCCAACATGCCCATTTATGGAACAAGTCAGGAGCAGTGATTAACACAAAGTTTTTTGGAATTTTTTTCATGATTTTCCATTTTGATGAAATCATTGGCAATTTATTATCCTCTTACATTCTCAATGCTAAGTACGACATGCCAGAGTATGATCAATCGTACGACTCTTGCGGAGTAAATTACTGTGATGGACAGTATGATATCTCAGTTGTATACAATTCCTCATATACAAATGAACAGCTGTTTGCTCGACCGCCTTTGTCTAAAATTTACACTTTATGTGGGGTTTATGTAGCATTATCCATCTTAGGGATACTTGTAATATCTATTTTCGTGCATCCCATTCAACGGCTTCAGACAAAAACATTAGAGATGGGACATATCGAACTCTTCAAGGCAACATTTCAGCATATATTAAACCCGAAACAAATTATGTTGATACCTCTAACTGTTTTCATTGGAATATCACAGTCCTTCATTGCTACTGATTTTTCTAAGGTATACAAAAATATTTATTTATTTAGTAATGTAAATCTGCCTCTATTATTCACATTTTATCAACCAAACTTGCTGAATGTTTTCAAATACTACGACCCCCCGTCACCGACTCAATTAAGGTGAATGAAAGAATGGGGGCAGTCACGTACTGGGTTACTGCTCCCTTCCTAAGAAAACATTATACTGATTAGTGTTATACCTTGAACTTTAGGCATTTGCAGGATGCGTATTAGGAATCCACAACATTGGATTTGTAATGATAGGAGCAGGTGTAACAGACTCAATGTTTTCATTCATTTTTGGAATTATAATGAAGCGCATACATCGATCCATAATATTCGCTTTTGGCACCTTTATCACCGTGACCATGTACACTCTCATGATCATCTGGCAACCAGAGCCAACAGCATCTTGGCTCTTATACGTTATTGCTTGCTTGTACGGTCTCCAGAATGCTGTTTGGCAAACACATTTTTGTGGTAATTTCTTATTTCAGGCTGATTTTTAAATAATGGCTACGTATTTTGTTAACTCAGTATTTGAAGCCCTCATTTTTCTGTTTCTAGGATTCATGGGAGTATTATTTGAAGACAATTCAGAAGTGGCTAACAGAGTTTGCCAACTGTGGCTCTTTACTGGCTTACTAATCGGATATTTCTGGAGCACTTTAATATGCATTCGTCTAAAAATATACATTCTGCTGGCATTTGTATCAATTGGTATATTGTTATACGGTATAGTGGAATTATTGCATTCAAAATCTAACAGGCCTGTAGAGTCCATACTGAAATCTATCAAGCCTAGAACTTCTCTGACTATTCCAGAAGAAAAAATAAATTGTCCTTAACTTTAAATAACCAGCCCAAAATTACTTAGCTATCAAATTAAAGCAAATATTCATAAAACAGTCTCCAAATCATCGTTAGAACAGATTAATTTTTATGAAAACGATTTTTAATCTTCCCTGCCAATTTTTATGTTTAAAAAAAACCTGAAAATTTCCCTCAATTTTCCATGACTAAATGTCCTCTTCCCATTTGTACAGATCGTCCCTGATTCCGACAATAATAATTAATTTCTAAGCTAAATTCGATATAGTTGAACAATTTAATTCTCACATGTACAAGTTTAAACCAAATAATGTAATTATTAATAGAATAAATACTATAAATTGATTACCTTACCCGGATTCATTATATTAAAGGGGTCAAAGGTCCGCTTAATTTGTCGCATTGTTTCGTATCCCTCTTTGCCAATTTCCTCTTCAAGAAAAGACATTTTTCCCAAACCAATTCCATGTTCGCCCGTACACGTGCCGCCCACTTGCCAAGCTCGTCTGATTTAAAAAAAAGTTTTAAGGGGGCTGTCCACACTTTTAAAAAATGCATGCTCCTATGGGAATCTTCATGTTAATTACCGGTACATATTAATCAATAATGGCTTAACATAAATTTACGGGGTTTGATTTTTTATGAAGGACAATTACATTTACTAAAACTTGATGTATTCTTTTTTTGTTATTACGTGCATT
>JAQIXP010000003.1:0-72183 GCA_034700285.1 Proteroiulus fuscus | reverse complement strand
ATGCAGTGTTTGCAAGTTTACTTTCCATGCTGCAAATGAAATGCAGTGTTTGCAAGTTTACTTTCCATGCTGCAAATGAAATGCAGTGTTTGCAAGTTTACTTTCCATGCTGCAAATCAAATGCATTTTTCTCAAGTTTACTTTCCCTGCTGTATATATACAATTCAAAGCATTTTTCTAAACTGCGCATTCCCTTCAACGCCATTCAATGCACTCTGTTCAAGTATGCTTTCCTCTATTGCAAATGCCATTCAATGCATTTTTCTCAAATTTACTGTCCCTACTAAAAAAAAAGCTTTGCAAAGCATTTCCCTATATACTTCAATGCCATTCAATGCATTTTTCTTAAATTTACATACCCCAGTGCAATTTTTATTCAATGCACTTCGCTCCCCTACTTTATTGCAATTCAATGCATTTTTTAAAGAATACTGCCCCTACTTTAATGCACTTTTCTCTAGATTACATTCCCTACTTCAATGCAATTCAATACTTTTTTTCCAGATTACTTCCCCTATTTCATTGCAATTCAATGCATTTATCACAAGATTACTACTACTTCTTCAATGCAATTTAATACATTTTTCTCCAATTTACCCTTCGTAAGTCAATGCCATTCAATACATTTTCTCCAGATTACTTTCCCTACTTTAGTGCAATTTAACGCACTTTTTGCAAATTACTTCCCCTACTTCCATGTTATTCAAACTATAATAATTAAAATAAACCTTGAGTTTCAATTTTAAAAAAAATTAGCATTATACCTTTATAGAATTTATTCGTATTTTCATAAAACAGGTAGATCGAATTAAAGTTAACTAACCACATAAAAGTTTTAATCTATGGGAAAAGTCATCCAAAAATTTTGGCTGGATTAGTTAAATGCAGGATTTTACACTTGGTTACCCAAACATAAATTTGACCAGCAGTAACATAAATAACTAAAAAAAATTTAATGAAAAACAATTATAACGTGTGGCTGCCTTCACCCAACTTGATCCAGTTTTGAATAAGCCAGAACTAATCTAGGCATATAAGCAAACACACTGCCAGCCATGCTTTTTTTTGCAACAACTGAATATCATATCAATTATGATGAATCATGCTTAAATACATAAAAATCAATATCGCAAGTAAATTTTATAGATATGCATTCGAAAGGGGGGCCTTCCATAAATCATCACTGTAACAAAACAAAAAAATATCAAGTCTGGCTGTCTTAAAAATAATGGTTATGCAAAGTGTAACAAAAATCCCATGGTAAAACTTGATTGGTAAGCTGCCTTTTTTTTCAAAAAAACATTTTGTCATCAATCATCATTGCTTGATATTGATGTTATTTATGGACAACTTAAACCGTGTTGGAATTATTTAGATTTTTATTTCACGAAAGAGAAAACTCTCCCTTGGATTTCTACTAGTTTTTTTTTACGTTTAGTCTAATGATTTTTTTACATCAGAAAAGCATTGAATATATCGAAATGCATTATTTTGCACACAAAATACATTGTTGCCCATATTGCACTTGCAGACTAACCGTCAACAAAGGAACCGATGCCAAATAAAAAAGGGCCAAGAAGTGTTTGAGGCAAAAAAAATTCAACTTTTAAGTAGTCGTTTCACTAATACACGCACTTAACTTATATAAAAAGTAAGGTCTACATCCCCCACTTAAATTATGCCCATGTATAGAGAGACCCCTAGCTTATTTTTGCTGGTCTTGGTGGCTTTTTTAGATTATACTAAAAGAGCCGAGAGTACGTCACTAGTTTTAAAATCCAGCTTGGTAAAAAAAAAAGTCCAAAATCAATGGTCATCAATCATGTTTTCTTTGAAACTCTTAATTACCAGCATAATATTGATTCCACGATATGTATACATATATGACGGCAGTTGCCATCTGCTTGCTTGACCAAAAGGAACACAATGGCGCAAAATGGTCACTATGGGAACGGTTGCTTGGCGAATGGCTTCGTCATTCAACATATTAAGAAGGCCCACTCCCAATTGAGTTGGGAATATTAAAAAAAAAAAGAATAATAATTTGCAAAGATGTAGGTATTGTGATGGAACACATCTTACATCAAAACTATGGAAAATTCCAAGGATTAGATGGATAGTTCAGGTCAGTGAACCCAATTTCATCATCCAGGATTCACACCATAAATGTTACTTAGGTCTACAATTTATATAAAACTCCTCAAATGAGAAACTTAATTTATTCAACTTGATGGTTCTGCAATCTTTACTCACAATTGAGAATATCTATTCTTGTTACCAGTATAACAAGTTTAAGGAATTTTGATTATATCTGGCAGCACTGCTACCAAGAATGGTTGAAGTATATTATAAACTGTTTGTAAAGTGTTTTGCACCAATAAGATGCTGACTAGAAAGTAGACATGTTGCTAAATCGATGTGGCGCCCTCTAGTAATGCAATGTTGGCAAACATTTTAGATGAAATTTTCAATGCACGTGTAAATTCAATACACATAAGTAGTCCATAGAGAAAAAATGATTCCAACATTAACAAAGTAGGTGGCACCACAAAGATGTAAATGGTTAATATCAATGACTAAGAGCACAAGTACCAAATGAGCCATTGCTATAACATGACTCATTCGCTACTTGTGTTCTAAGCTATCGATGTGACCCCCAATTAGTTATTTTTGAAATCATGATTGCTCAATTACTGTAAATCTTTTGACATTTTTCATATCAATGCAATGCCTTTCCCAACTATTGTTTATATTTAATTTAAACGTAACCTGTTACAAGGTGAGACAATCTTTACATTTTCAAAAAGTAGACACCTCCAATGACAAGTGTTTTAAAATTTTGCAACAGTTTGTGACTGCAATTTTAGCAAAATATTTTCCTGTTTTACTGACATACAATTTTTTTAACTTTTCACTTTCTGTATTACATGTATAAGAACATGTTAGTATGGAATATTTAAGGGACAGATTCACAAATAAAAAAATGCAAAATTATCTTATTAAATGTTTGAAACAATAAATGTCATTTAGTTCTTTTTTGCATCTCTAAAAATAATTTGTGCGAAGATTGGCTTCGATCAAAGGCATAAACAAAAGACAGCATTTGAAACAGATTCTTTTTTATAGCATTTTTTTTCAAGACAACGGAATTAGTGGATGAATTCTTCGATTATGTGAGTGAACTCTGCTATCTGCACACTTGGTAAACCTCAATTTTTGGTAATGGAGTATTGTGTGGAAGATAAAAGTAAAAATGAAAAACTATTATATTTTTTAAGGAAACTGGAGCTAGATCCAATAGGTAAAGCCCGTGTATTAAACTTCAAATGAAATGAGAGTCGGCTATTTAAGTGCAGTCTCTTAAAAGTTGAAACATTCTCATTTTACGACATTTCATTTGTCAGTATGAGGTCCTTTTCAGAGGAGATGAAAAAAAGGAAGCATAAAAAGAAACACTGGTCCAGGTACAATATAGACATAGTCTTAAGGGGACAAAGACAATTATATATCAAAAAATCCAGATGAGACACGGTTGAACTCCTGTTCCTCGTTAGTTGTCCAGGCTATGTCAAGTCAAGGAAGAATTCGAGGAACCGATTGCAGAAGGAAATAAAATACGAGTTGAAGAAGAAATAAAGTATAAAAAAAAGATTGTAGATATGAAATTAAGATGAAAAGCTTTCAAAAATCAGCCCATTCTATAAGAGAATTAGAAACACTTGACAAGATTTTCACAATGATAGAAGAATACTAGAATACCGCCTGCTCATTTCGACAAAGAAATGTTGTTGGAGAAATGTGCAAAATGCAATTAGCACCCACCAAAAGGGGGACACTCATTTAATCTCTTAAAAATAAAATATAAGGAGCATAAAATTCCAACTAAGCAAATGTATATGAATCAAAATTTTAAAACAAATAATGTAATATGATTAAAAATAAGCCTACAACATTGTGCATCAGTGGCATTACCACGGGGAGGGGTTGGCGATTAGCTAAAGCCCTCCCACAAACCCTCAAGTAAATCTCTATCATTTCCTCAAAGCCCCCCCCCAAAAAATACGATTCTTGAAATTATGCCACTGGTTGGTTTCCTTAAACTAAGACAATATTTCTCAATAAAAAATCAGTAATTTGGTGGGAAATTTGCTTTCTTTTAGGTGAAGGCAGACAATACTTTGTGACATTGTAAAATGACCTTCACAGATTTCCCATGTGTTGTGGTCACTGAAAGTTTTAAACAACCTATAATAATGATTACCAGTAACATCACTTCCCACTGCCCCCATGTAAGTCATTTGTTGGCTCCATAGCCTGATCAACACAAGTCAACTGGAGAATTCAAAATGGACAAGTTAGAACGACGAGACCAGATTCGATAAATTACATCAGCATCACAAAGACAGGTAATCTGTATATGAATCTACTATTCAATAACCATACTGGAGTGCAACTCAATAAGAAGAGTAAGCCCATTGGATACATTCCAATTCACTTTTTTGTTGGATATCATATGCTTATTCTTCACTAGTCAAGGATGTTCTGCAATGTCATCTCTCAAACATGGACAAGCTACCATCAAACCTGCTTAAAACAAAGAATTATTTTTGCAGAAATTACTAAATTAGTACACAGTTTCATTTTTTCCATGCATTCCTGTCAATTGATTGGATTTGAATTAAAACAAGTGCGAGTTGCAACATGTTTGTTTCTTCAAACTGCATTCAAAACAACTTAATTGTGCTTGATTAGCTAAGGGCATTGTTTCCAAATCAATTACCAACTGGATTTAAAAAAAAGTCACTCTAATGAACAGTTAAAGATAGTTCAGGCTATTGGCATTCCTACGATATTGGCTCGGAAACCAATAATGACCATCAGTAAGCTAATTTTGCATTTAATTATCAAAGAAGGTGGTGAACATTGCGTGATTTAGTTGGAAAACAAAATAAGAAAAAAAAAAGTCATTATTTGAGTTAGACAGAAAGGCGATTAAAACCCAAATGCAACGATCCGTGTACAACTTATTAGTTGAAATGTTCATTTGGTAGCTCTTAAGAGACTGATTTTCGCCAGAAAATAGCATCAGAGAGTTAACGATCCAAACAATGAGCAAAACAGAAAACGATCCTGCCTACACCACAAGTGCTGAAGAAAAAAACAAGAAAAAAACTCCAAAAAAACAAAAAGATGTGGTACATGTAATTCCCAGATCTTCACTAATTCTTATTTTCATTCTATAAATAAATCCCAGGAGAATTCGCCATTGAATTATAGTGCATACTCAAGTTTACTTGCAATATGTATTTTAGACATTTTCCCACAACACTTAGCAAGCCATAGCAGCAATTTGTAGAACTGCAACTATACTGACGCTATACCAATCTGGTGAATAAAATTGATTCGTAAACCAATAATGCCAATACAATTTCGTCACTTTTATAGTAGGCCTGTTTCAAAAAAAGTTTTATTATACTAGACCCAAGCAAAAGAACGAAGTACATATCCCTCTATGGGTGATGAATTGAACTGCACAAACACACCCTTTGCTTGCCTTCTCACCAATTTTCCTTCAAGGGTATCCATACGCAAGTGTAATTATGATTAGTTAGTTTACCAATTAAATTACCACCATTTTAAAACCAGGGACTACAAGAGTATATGAGTGAGTAGCACAATTTGTCTCTCTTTAGAACGTTTTCTTTACAGTTACTCTTAATAGATGGCATTGATGCACGTCCATCTTTTGATCGGCTTCACAATAGCATGTACAAATGTTCAAGAAAACACTGAACTGGAAAATAAGGCCATACATATACGATGTCACATACCTAAACGGGGGAAGTGGGAGATGCCCTCCAATTGGGATAAACAACAACCAAAAAATGGTCTTTAAATATCTAATTTAATACTAAAAATGTGAGTCCAACATTCATAGCCATCACAATTTCCTAGATTTTCCAGGTTTTTACCTTCAATTTCCCAAAGAAAATTCCCCCAGAAATTAAATCCCGACTATTTAAAAAAAATGTTACAAATTTCTCTAAATTTTTTCCAAAGGATGCAACATCAACTTCTTTTTCTTATTGTCACAATTTCAAATCTCCGGTAAGGAACCATTTTGAACCATTAAGGCAATTTTCTTATACAAATACCGGTTATATAATGGTAAATTTTACAATCTTATATCTAGAGGCAGGTACAGCAACATTATTTAATGAAATAAAAAATATTTTCCTGAGTAATTTCCCAAATCCAATGATCAAAAACAAATACTTTGAAACTCTTTCTAGCCGCTTATCCGAACATCCTGAAGGATGTCATAAGTTAACTATATGGACATAAAAAACTAGGCTGCCTATGTAATTAAAAAAAGGAATCTACGCATTTAGAGATAATTAGTACATGAGCTGATCACTTTAATGTAGTGTATCCTGTCACGTGTTTTGATTACATCCATTCTAACAATCTATACGAGCTAGAGAATTTTACAAGTGTTAATGCAATATGTAATAGTTAATTTGGGCAAATAAATTGCAAGCACTTCCTATTACATCTGACGTCTCGACCAATTATTAAAGCATATTTAAACAGCAATAATGGTCTATAAACTTTTGAACAACTTCCGGATGCAAATAAAAATTGGTTAAAATAAAAACATGAAAAAAAACTCAGCATTTTTCGAGAATCAAATGCATTAATTCAAGCGTTAATTTCCAATTGAAAATCTTGATTTTAAAATAAATGATAAATATATTTACAGGGTGCACGCAAAGTCTTAATAGAACTTTACTAGTGAAGAAATTATATAAACACATGAGCTTATTTATTGTAAAAATCTGGTATACAGAAACAGTTTCATTTTGAAAAAAAAACCCACTGATTTCTAGATAATTTTGCAAAATTCGCCTACACTTTAGTATAATGATTTCCAAACTAAAAAAACATTTTCCCCTGATAATTTCCAATTGGTTGATAACCTAGAAGAAAAGTATGTCCCTCTCTCAATTATGTTACGAATGTGTGGGCAGATATATATATTTTTCAAAAAACATTTTCAAAATTTAATTCGTGATGAAGACCACCCATTCTGTATAGCAAATTATGTTGAAAAGTATAGAAATGCCATTGACAATATATCGAAGAGCCATTGTCATGCTAAGAGTTTCTTCTTATGAGATAATTTGTGCAGAAATCGCAAATCACGATTTCTTAATAGTTTAGTGACAATGGCAAAAAAGCAGCCAAGAATGAAAAAATAACAAAAAAGCTCATAGGAAATATACAAATTGAGCTTACATAATTTCTAACAAACACGAGGAAAAGAAATGAGTTCTTTTCGAAATAAGATATTTTACACTGTGATAATTAAAGCCAGAATTTATGGCATACTAACCTTTCCTCAACAAACATTTAAATGGAGTTTTAAGTGATTAATTTATGTTCAGAGGGGCAATGTTGTGCAACCATTGGGCTGAATTACAGAATTATGGGACTTAATTTGCGTCAAGTTTCTTTTTTTTCTTGCTTGTCACTTTTTTATACAGATGTTTTTTTGCCATTTAGGAAATATAATAATGATTTAAGCAATTGACTTTTTCATTGCAAAATTCATCAAAGCTATGTGGCGACGGGATAAATCTTGACATTAAAACTCCAAGAATCGTTATTTTCAAGACATGCAAGAGTATAACTCAGAAGATTAAAGCAAAAAAAGAACAGGGTTCAATTAAACAATTAAAAATATATATTACACCGCAAAATGGATTTTATAGGCACATTTTTTCAACTCTGAATTTCCCATTAATTGAAGATTTGCATTATAACCTTCCTGACTTAGTCATTTTTTATTTTTCCTGACATTTATACATTTCTGTCCTACTTCATAGACATTTTTGTCTGACTTTTAAACTTTTCTGCATACACTTTTCTAAATTCGACCCTGTTTATTTATATTTTCCTCCTGCCTGACCATTTTTCCTCCTGCCTGACCATTTTTCCTCCTGCCTGACCATTTTTCCTCCTGCCTGACCATTTCCCACCAGTCTACAATTTTCCTCTTGCCTTACCATTTTCCTTCTGTCTGCTTATTTTCCTATTCCTTGACCAACTTCTGACTTTACCTGACCATATTCTTGTTGACTGACACAGCCTAACCAATTTCTTTTTTTTCCATTAAATATTCTAGTTGCCCGACTATGCTTGACCATTTCCTTGTTTCCTGACAATTTACCTATTGACGTAATTTACAAAAGGCTACAATCCTGAATAATAAACCCTCTACAGACACCAGTTGTTCCCGACTTCCCAAATTCTCCAAAAACGAAAATCAAAATGATCTTAGCACAGTGCTATCTCATTAACTTTGCATTATTACACATTTACGGCTGTTCAATACATTTTTCTAGTACACTTAATCCGGCAATTAAATTTTAAAGAATCCAGATCAAGGGTTTTCACAACACAACCTGCAAATATTTTCATTGAGAACCTAGTGACGTGAAATGGAGCATTATTTCACGGTAGAATTTCTAATATGGTTCGCTAACTAACTGGAGAAACAACTCAATGTTTACCTGGACAACGGTCAAGTTGCTGTTTATTGCATGCATGGTCAAGGATGCCCATTTCCAAACAAAGGATATCACCTAATTAGTCCGAAGTGGCTAGAGGTGAGGTGGGCACTCCCACTTACGGGATATATTTCCCAGTAAATAGCAAAACAAGTCATGGATACCAATTGTCCAGTAATGAATACGACAAATTCATCGAGCACCTCATTAATTTCAATTAGTCCTGTTTTCCATCAATTTAGTAAATAACAACTCTATAAATATTAAAGATGATGCAAAAGTTCGAAATATTATGAGGGATTTAATAAATAAAATTTTAGGATTTTCTACAAGTTTTCAAAATCATTTAGACTTTTTCAACTTTGTCTCAGAAAATGCTACAGAAGCATCGCAAACAACACACTATCAAAATCTATTCTAAATCCATTTCCACAAAAAATTTAAATAATTTAAAAGTTACTAAGAATCTACAGAAAACCCCACTTTACAATACATAAGACACCATTTAGTCCCTTATCACATTCCCTTCAAATAAAAAATTTAAAAAGGTTTTAAAATAAATGACTGCATACGAGAACAAAGGTAAACATTAAAAAAAAACTTGGAATTTCAAAATTATTTTATAGTGCAACAACAATTAGGCTATATACTAATTAAAATCAGACCTAGCCATTTAATTAATGTTAAATGATAATAAAAACTTCTTAACGATTTCTTTAACCTCCAGAAGGCTCCATCTTAGGAATGCGAAAACCATATAATTTCTGTTTCAAAAGTATATAAAAAGTTTAAAAAAAAGTTTATGTATGTGTGGAAGCAACTATTTCTAAATGTACTTTAGCCTGCATTTGCACAAGGTAAGAAGAAAAAAAATGAAAAGGGGTGCAAAGTGCCGTCTATGTTCGAGCACAGATTCCTGCGAGTCGTTGACAATGAACTAATAATGTTAAGTTTGTTACTTTACAATCTTAACTACATTTTGAGAAAAGACAAGGAATACAAAAAAAATGTCCAAACAAGTAAATCATAAACAAAAAAGAAACCTGTTTTCATCATAAAAACTTGAAACTTGCATAACGTTGAAAATACTATTCACCTTTCAATCACGAAATGAACAATTTTAAGTCTGGTACTGATAACAAAAGCAAGTATTGCAATATAAGGATATTGGAAAGTGAAGTATTATTTAGTATATTATATTTCCTACATAAACGAAATTAAAAATTTTGCATATCAGAATACCATGAAGAAAATAAATTGCATTTCACAAAATGCACTGGTCAAATTATTACAACTAGTATATTTGGAAGCCATTTTGATTATTGCTATTGCCAATTTATCAGGGCATTACGCACTGCCTAAGAAGGTTCCTTAATCTCTTCATGTTCCACAAGAGGAAAGTCTTTTCGATAATTTCAATATTCTTATAGAATCTTCTAAAAATTTTTGGAAATTCTGGACTTATCAAGCTTCAATAGAGGGTACCAAATATTTTTAAGCCAAATACTACCTCTAAGAGTAGGCACATCCACCCAATTTCTCAGAAGGAAATTCATGCTTGAATGGATGCTTATTATTGGTCCTTATTCTAACGTTCTATTATATAATGGAATAATCTTCCTAAAAATAGTTCAAAATTATTAGGAATTCCATTTAAAAAATGATATTTAAGTCTACCGACGTGGGAGCCTCTTCCTGATAGTGGGATAACCCTCCTACCAAATGTTCGAGAAGTTCTCCGATGGTGATGGACTGACTTTTTGAGAAGCTTTTTGGGTTTCCTCATCAAGATTTACATAATTTTACAGAAACTTTTACAGAAAATTTGTACATATTATAAGACTATATAGATTATAGATAAAACAGACCATGTTAATAAAGTTGAATAACATGTATAATTTTCTGGACTGATACAATATCCATTTCGCCCCGTTTCAATTTTAAATTCTTGTCACAATTGATTAAGACAAAAAGTATACTTGGGATCAACTAAAAACTAAGCTGTTTTCTGAGCCCAAGTCTGCCGGGGTTGCTGAACCATACATTCACTTGTTTATTTGTGATTTAAAATGTTTTCTTGACCTGTGAAAAAAAATTCTGCCAAAGAACGTGTAGTTCCTAATACAATATTAAAAATAAAAGATATTCTGGATGGCCATATTTGTTCTTAATAATGACTGATAAGATAAAATTAATAATATAAGGATAAATTTCCCTTTTGAGGTTTCTGCCCCCGTTCAATAAACAACTACACCTGTTTACCATTGCAAATGTAAGAACAAAGTAGGTTTACGAGTGCACACACTACGAATTAAGAAATGATAATGTCCTAATCTTCTGCTGTAAATGTGTACCAGAGATAATTTGCACTATATATGAGCGTAAGTATATAGACTGGCTGCCTGGTCTAAATTGCTAATGTGAAGAATTAAAAAATAGTTTTTATATAGGCCTACAGGACTATGACAGAGCTGGCCAAAGTCTTTTCCAATCTAAGTACAAAATTGTCTACAGGCTCTGTAATTCAGCTCGGTTAATTAAAGGACCGGGGTTAACTCTGTATAATTATCATCTAATAAATTTTTCATAGAATTTTCTAATAAAATCCCAAGATAATAAACGACAAGATTATTACTTTTTGGGATGTTATCGCCGCTTCTGTAATGTAATTAACATCGTGTATGAAAACAGGCATGTCTCTTAAACAGGTTTCTCGAGCTAATGAAAATTAGCACCCTCGGACTTACCACAGTTACCAAAATATATGCACTAGATAAGCAAGACTATATAAGATCCCACGAGGGCTAGACACTCTTCGGCTAATTATGGACAATGGAAGATGTGATGTGACAATGGGTCACATAGCCTCATACATAGAAAGATATTATAGTAGGCCTATAGTTATTTCTATTTCAGTCTAACTTTGCCTGCAGTTCATTGGCAATTTTATAGCTTGAAAATTTTGCAAAATTTTTAAATTTATATCTTTTATCAATTATAGGCCTACCCAACTATAGCCGCAAAAGCACTCAAACGCACTACCTGGAGGCAAAATCAAGCAGCAGATCCCAACAAGGGAAGTATACAGTTCAATCGGCATCAGGATCTTCATTCTGATTGGTCAATATTTTAAATTTCCAGCTCACTCTTTTTCACAACAAGAGTACACCAATGAATTTTCCAGAAAGGACACCACACTCGAAAGTATTTTATTCTAGTCTAATAATTTCCTGGCAATTAGGTGGATTACTGATTTACGAGCAAAATTTTTTGCAGTTTGTTTTTGAGACTTTCCTGCAGAAAAGACAACTGATGGCCACAGCCAATTTACAACCCTTCATGCTTGTTATAATCTAGGAATTAATGTAATCATAATGTGAATGAGACCCTAGTTTTGGCAGCAAGTGCAAATAGCAGAACAATGGTTTGTTTGAATAAATTCCTAATATAAATGTGAACATTAGAGAAAACAAGTTTTTTTTCGCCCAATGGGAAGCCCAAAACATCAATTAATATCAGCATGGGTGGTTCTTCAATTGGGAATACAAGTCTGCTATCAACAAGAGTAGGTCTAAGTTATTAAAAAGCAAGTAGATTTTTTGGACAAATTGACAACCACAGATAAATAATTATTCAGAGAAATGTAAAACTAGTCTGGCCTCATGCCAGCCTCTGAGTTATCTGACATTAGACACTGCTGACTTTTCAAATGTGGACTTTTTTGTTTTCCCAAAAAAGCAGCTTTTTTGACACCCCATAGTCTAAATGCATTTGGCAACTCAGTGGTAGCTCGTCTATGGAACTGCTTTTCATCTAAGTTTCAAATAAAATGCACACTCACAATTAATATTGTTTTCCTCTGAACTGTTAACATGGCTGGGTTATCAAAATTAATATGCCTGACGAAATGCTGACATGTGCTAAGGGCTTTTAAGGTGACGGCTCGAAAAAAAAAATTACCTCAAGAAAAATTCAAACGAGGAGTTGCTGGTGCACAAGGACAACTGCATTAAGCTTTACATGGTTATTAGAAAATAAAACAATGGGGGTCCCCGAGAAATAAAGAAATAAGTGGGTTACAAGAAATGAATAAAAAATTAAAATTAAAAAGCATGCTGTCATAAATCATAGTGGTGTTCCCACGAAGCAGCAGCAGAAAAAAGACATTAGAATAGGAAAATTACAAAACCAAATTAGGGGGAGGGGGGGGGGGAAATTTATTGTGGAATATTTTAATAGCATATATGCAAAAATAATTTGATTAAAGATAAAAACTATTTATGCAATAATTGCAACCACAATCCCTCAAGAAACAAACTTAATATTTTTTTTTTCTGAGAAGCATTTGGTGCATGAAAGATTTTAATATCAATTTCTACATTCTTCAATAAGAAACTAAGCTATTCAGATTTTAGAAAGATATGTTTTTTTGCAGACACCTATTTATTTACACATGGTTCCAATTTTATGTCAACTATTTTTGGACCTTGGGTCTGTTATTTGGCAGCAATATAACGAACTTTCAAAATTTTTAAATCCCCGGGGTCTGTTATCAGGCAACAATATCTCCAACTTTCAACAATTTTTGGACCACTGGTCCGTTATCTGTCAGAAATATTCCCCAAATCTAATAATTTCTGAACCACTGTCTGTACTCGGACCTCGCAATGTTGTCTGGCAACAATATTATCAACAAACCACAAGTTCTGAAGCTCTGATCTGCTATCCTGAAATAATATTACTAACTAACAACAAGTTCTAAATCTCTGGTAGGCCTATGTTATCTGGCAGCAATATCAACTTTATACAATTTCTGGACCACGGGTCTGTTACTTGGTAACAATTAATATTACCAATTTTCAACAGCATTTGTACCTCGAACCCATTATTTGGCAGCAATATTACCAACTTCCAAAAATTTCTGGATATAAGTAGTTTTAATTTAACAATATTTCCTGCTTCCAACAAGTTCTGAAACCAGGACCTGATATCTGGCAGCAATTAAAAAAAAACTTCAACAAATTTTGGAGCTCAAGTTTGCTATCTGGCAGCATAGTACTAATCTTCAAAAAGTTCTGAACTAGAGTTTTGTTATCTGGCAGCTGGCAGCAATATTAACACAGCATTTTAGGTAAATCAACCTCAAGAACTGAATCCTTTACCTCCAAAAGGCGAGGTTACTTATATCACTATAGCTATTCTCGGTTCCATCACTACAACTCATTACTGTGCAATGCAGTATCATCGCAGTCCAACAAAGCACTAATTAAAAACATAATATAGATATAGTTAACATTTTTGCGTTTATGGCTTGGTAAATTCAAAGCATATGAATGCATACATACGCCAAAATAAATACATATGTATGGCTCCATATAATTAATGTTTACGGAAATAAGTTAATTCGTGTGCAGTACCTTGTCAAATTAATGTGGAACTAATGTGCACCTGTAATTTACTTCCATAATGTACTGACATTGGAAAGAGAATAAGCTTGAATTATTCTGTATCACACTAGATCAGTGCTTATACTGTAAATTTGCAAGCAAACATTAATTTTCTATGTGTTGCAATACGAAAACAGACAAGAGATGCACATAGATGGGGAAAAATTATTGCTGACACACGCACAACACTGTTTCTAATTCGTCAGAGCATAATTTCTGAACTGCTCACAATTGTGTAATTTATGAATTTTTGATGTGATCAATGGCTAAACAATATGCTGTTCAGCAACGAGATACAAGCTAATTGTTCGCATTCAAAACCGAGAACAACAACTGCAATAAAGTATTAAAAAAATGCTTTCAAAATTTGTAGATGTATAATAGATACGTCTATCGCAATAAATACATTGAATTGCTATAAATGGAGCTTCATTAGACCAAAACAGCTATTGTTAAGCTTATAATTTCATTTTAATAATGTTTTTTGCAGAAAAATCTCATTTCTGTACAGACATGCACATTATAATTCCCAGGTTGCACATAAAAAGCACAATAGTTAGAAAATAAGGAGTTTTATTCTGTTCAAAATATGAGGGTACTGGAAAGTAACCAATCATTGTCATTTCACTAATCAAGGCCTTCTATTGGGGGGGGGGGGGGGGAATATATGCCCCCTTTTCTCCACGCAGATACTAAGGCTGTTTATTTGCATGTCCCATATTGGCTCTTAACATTCTCTAATTGGTCAGCTTATATTCTTCAGTTTACTCATATTTTGAATAGACTTTAAGGTACCTACAATTTGAGACAGATCATTGACAAGTATAGTTATAATTACATATTTTTTTTCCTGATTATAATAATTACCACTGACATATGGCATATATCTATATACTGAATGAAGGAAACTGATCTGATACGAATTGAATTTTTCAAATTATAAAAACTTGCCAAACAATGAGAAAATTAGTCTGCTCAAGAAATGAATTTTGGGCAAATTTGCAAAATTAATGAAAAAGATACGGCAGTGCATAAAAAAATTACTTCTTAAATTGGGGAGATGAACACCTGCCATGGGATTTAGCTTTTCAAAATGCATTACTATCACAAATTTTTTTTTTCTCAAAAATAATTTGCTAAAAAATTGAAATTTAATTTGTACACATCCCAGCATTTTTTATTTATGAAGTGAGTTGGTCCAACAGTTGCATGACCATGTTGATAATAAACAAGAGATAATTTGATTAAGCGATATCTCTTTGTTTGGCCAATTTATTGACTTATTTTTCTGCCAATTAACTAGTTAATAATTTGGTGACACGCACATGAACGTCTTAAGAAAAATTCCAGAAAGATTAAAAAGAAAAAAACTTCTCGTATAGAAGAAAGCCAGTATTTTTTTTTGCATCAAATTAAATGGGCCATAAAACATAATATATCCCAGCGTGCAAATATCATTTTGCTTTGTTAATCTATTATCAATAAAATAAGTTTAATATGCCCAGGTATAGACATTATAAGTCACGTTATATTATCTTTCCACAGTGTAATGCCCCTACTTTACATTACTCGACAATGTATATATACGCAATCACTCAAACTATACGAACAATAATCAAATTTGCGATATACATGACCTACCTTAATGTTCTCAACTAATGCATTCAATATTAATAATTGTTTACGAAATAAAAAAAATAATGCCAACCTCCAAAAAATTTTATTGTGTTTTGTTAATTGTTATTTTCTGACGCTAAAATCAATTGCTAAGTAAGTCAGAAACAGAAAATAGTCTGGCCTGAATGACAAAAAAGTATCAATTTTTTTGTTGAAAAAATACGAAAAAATACAAGAAAAAAATTTCCCCCCAAAGTCATTGAACATTTCAAAGGCTTACCTATAGTTAATAAAACTAATAAATTCTATTATTAATTAATTAAATTGTCTAGAAACGTTAATCATACTGGTCAATGTCTCATTAAACACCTTATTTTCTTAAATACATGTAATATTTAGTAAGTGGAAAATAATAGTATACAAAAAACTAAACAGCTTGATATGGGTAAAAAAAACGTTTAGAATAGTTATTTAATAAAAAACTAAAATACTATTCCCTAAACTGTAAATGACGTCATCAGGCTGAGCCTACCTATTATGCTCGAACCAACAGGAATGGTAGCACTTTGTCAAAATGGAAATTATGGGCTTGAAGCATTACATAAAGGGAAAACCGAAAGTTCTTACCAATGAAGTCATTTCAATGGAAAATTCTGCACGAGAGGACTTTACTTTTTATTAATTATTAAATCAGTATCTAACCATAATAATTATTACATTTTCAGGAATGTATTTTGTTCTAATGTTTTTTTCCTGCACTAATTTTTTTAGAAACGAAAATCTCTTACATTCATTACTCAGGGTTACCACTAATTAGTACCAGTTGATTTCCTCGACTTTTCCCTGACCAAATTCAAAAACAAGAACAAAGAAATACAGGGGGGGTACCATAAAATCTAGGTAATCCAATAAGTATCGGCATGAAGGTAAAAACATTCATTTTTGTAAAAATCAAAGTACTGGCTAAAATGAATGTAAATTCAGTTGGGTTAAAAATCTATCAATATACAGACATGTGGATGTAAATGCATAAGGAGTAGCATTTTTCACAATTTTCACAATTAGCCTACCATTCTTTAATTTCTTTTTGTTCAGCTATTTCCATGACTTTTCGCTAAATTCCCTGATCTTTCCTGACCATTTCCCATTTCCCTGGCTTTCCAGGTGAGTGGGACCCTGTTACTGCAATTGTCAATAGTAAGCGGAACTATAAACAATTTTCATCTAGGAATAAAATTGCATGGTGATGTCATCTAACTGCCCAATGTTCTATCAGCTCATATTTTCATTATTTTGGGTGTTATGGAGAGCGTCATTACAAGCATTTGTTAACAAGCGAAGAAGAAAATATTTCCTTTAAATGACTGCAAGTTCGCTTTTTACTATCTCCTACCCTGTTTGACATAAGTGAGATTTAAAAAGTGGTCAATCAACATCTATTCATCTTACTGTTTACTTTCTGCTGCATGATTATGGCAATGATAGTGAGACCGAGCAAAAGAACGGCGTAAATATCCCACTACCGGCAATCACCAGCAATGGGATATTTACGCCGTTCTTTTGCCTGGTTTAACTATAGTACTGGGCATAATAAGAACCATTCATAACTGAAATCAGGCTATTCATTCTGACTGGTCCATTAGAATTTCCCAGTTCACTGTTTTCTTGAATAGGGAATAGTTTACTTTCCAAATACCATATTCTAGACCTTAAATTCGTCATGCTTGCTTTCTGCATGTCACTAAACTTTCAAGATTTCAAGGCAAAAGTAACTAACACCACAAACCATTGTAGGGTTTTCTAGTATAAGTACATGAAAAATTGCCCCAAACAAAGGAATAGCGTGAAATTTTTTCTTTAAATTTTCAAACATGAACATTTTAAAAACTTTACATCAAGGTCAATTAATTCCCTTTACTCTTACCTATAGAATACAGACAAGAACAGTCAAAAATAATTAAGCATTAACCTTGTTTTGATAAAACACTGATAGATAACAGCAAATAGCCGAACTAGTTTCCCAATTTTTAATTCTCAAAAATTAATAGCTATATTAAAAATAGTTTGACCCCAACTTTCTCACGCACTCATCACAGTTATTAAGTGTAATTACTCCAAATTGCAATTAAAAATTGCAGGACTTAAATTGCACATTAAGCAGGCGACACAGACAAAGAACTTAAAATTTTTTTAGAACAACATCCGAGCCTATTAGATAAAAAAAAGAGTTAGCAAACTGTATAAAAAACCCTTTGTTAAAAAATAGGTGGTTAATTATTATAAATTATAACGTGGCCTCAGGTCCCAATATCGGGCTTCTTGAAACGAACTGAATTGAATAATTAGCAATTAATCAGGGGACAAATCAGCCAGCTGCCTACAGCTCAAACAAGTTTTATCATTTTTCTTTTGAACTTATAACACAACCTGATAATTTATAATATGCAAATTAGCTAATAGAGTTTAATTTTTAAATTTTTTGTCAAGTGTCAAATGAGAGATTTGCTACAAAGTCAATGAGTTCTTCAAACTTTCACAAAATCTAACAAAAGAGTGGGAGCAATTCTACTAACTCATAAATGAAGATTTACAAAATTGACGTGTTTGTTAATTAATCATGAGAATTTGCTCAGATAACCAGTTCTAATTATTCCTAACAATCAAGACGAGAGAAGTTTCATAACGCTTCACAGTAAAAGCAGGAGATTTAAAATTTCAGCAATTATTGCTTCAATTATATATCTCAATAATAAACAAGCTTATTACATCTCATAATAATAAATATGAATAATGCTAGTAAAAAATGGGTTTTCTATAATGTAACATGATTCATATTGAATCAAAGTAGTTATCAGTGACTAATTTAATCGCGAATTTTACAAGGTATTACACAAAACACATGATATTACAAGAAAAATAAAATTCAAATTTGATAATAGATATCTTTTGCTTTCAGTTTTTTAAAAATGTTTTCCATTTTTACAAAAGGCAGGGGAAAAAAATCACAAAAAACTAAATCCAAGAAATCAAATGTTTACAATCTGTCACAATGAAGGGATCTCACACTATTTTAATGCAATATTTCTACATTTATAACCTATAATCTTTAATCTAACAATATTTCCCATTTAAAAGTAGGCCTAAACTGCCATCTGTGATGAGATTACAGCTATAGTTTAGCCCGTACTAAAATGTCGGCCCGTGTTACTTGCCATAGACGTATGGTGCCATCCATGCTAAAAACTAAATGGTCAATACTAAAATGGCCAAAAGTTGAGGATTTTTAAATACTGTATTATGGGAGTATAAATTTCCTTGTGAATTCTGGAAGATCTTTACAGCATATATGCAAACAGTCGAAAAAACTAAATTAAATGTTTGATGAACTTTTTCTTTGAGCAATGCAGTTACTGGCTTGATTCCGGATAACAATTTTAAAGACTACAGGTCGAGGTACTTCATTTGGTAACAAGTTACCAGTTCAGTGTTATTTAACAATTACGAGGGAGCACACCGCATTCCTCTACTCAATTCCCAAGTAGTCATAAAACTTTGAAAAAGAAATCTCCATCTTGAGTTGTTTTCTAAACCGTATTGTATATATAGTGGCAACTCTTTTTTGCTAATTAGGGTTTTTGGCATGCCAAGGTTAGCATATTTTAAGCCAAGCCAGCTAGGAAAAGGGTGTAATGAAAAGGTCAGTTGACCCTCCCTGTAATTTTCATTTAATCCCAAGTTTAGGGGGTGAGGAACCCAGCAAGAGCCCAGGTTTTCGCTTCACTGGATGTCAAATCATTTTCCTCACTGCTTTGGATGGCATATTAAAACCACCTCCACGACCCTAATTTTCAGTCTGGCTAAATTTTCTTAACTAAAGTTCCACACACAGGAGGAGGTATATGGATGAAGGGTCTCCCTTGTTACTAATCCCTTCATTTGCATCTCAATTCGTGAGCCGCTGAGTTTCAAAGTTTCAATAGGAATCGGGGTGAAAAACATTCCCAGGTCCCCCCTCTCACCTGACAATTTCAAAATCCTGATCTGTTGTCGATAAAGCATTCCAGCCAATGGACCCCCCTTTTTCTCATCAACAACTTTTGGCCAAAGTTTTTGGTTCATTCAGCCATGAAACGGAACGGGACATATCTAAAGAAAGGAAAAAGATGACAGACCGAAAACAAGAGGACACAACAGTTTCTCTAGATCAGAGTTTTCTTTTTTGCTTCGCAATTTTCAATGGCCTCGTATTCTTCTCGCAGAAAACTGCTTCAGACATTAGATGGCTATGAAAGGACCGCTAGCAAAAACATCCAATTTGAAAAATAGGGGGACCAAAGAGAAAGGAGAACCAACTATGAATATGAAACTTTCTATTCAAAGGCATCTACAGTGTAATTTAGTTCAAAGAAATGTATTTTCCCCATTTTTCACCTCAAGAGCTTTCATCAAACTCAATATCTCACACTGAAGGCAATGCAAACTCATGCATATATATTCATTTGCAGAAACTTCTCATCAGCTTGAGAATTATTCCTAACAAATGCCCTTCTTTGACCTAGGTCCTGTTATCTCATGGAGTCTGCTGAGACTGTTCAAGTTCAAAAATATGATGAAAAGTGTAACATTTTTATGCCTTCATGCCAACAAAAAACCGATTAGCTTTACCAACTCTAATCTATTTGGATACATTTTATGCAAGTAAACGTAGTTAACTAACAAGTATAAATGATTAATATTGAACACACAGGTTATGCTTTGCAATTTTTTGCACATGCAATAGAATAAAAAAAAATTATGATTTCTTATACCGTACTATGTTTCGTGTCTCAGGAAATTATTTGGCAGAAATATTGCCATAACTTTACAACCAAATAGGTGCTGCCAGATAAAAGATTATAAATATAACACTTAATAAAGAGCCGAGTTCAAATACCACAAGTTTATTTTTGGGGAAAATAGATGTCAATGAAATTGTAGCTAAGAGTGTTGCTCTATCTGCTAAATCAACAAAAAGTTGAGGAAAGTTATAGAAAAATGTTGCTCATTTTGACCACAGAAGATAAAATATGACAGCATCACTATGCACAAAATTTTGGGTCTAGGGTTAAGGTGGACTCAAGACAAGTAGATTCTCTTCAAGGTAACCTAAATGTGAAGGTGCATCCCAAAGTGCAAGTTTCTATATTAAAAATTATCCTCAGAATTTTAAAATAACTACATTTTATGTAGCAAATCTCGATTTCCTTTAAATGCATTTTTCTCAAAACAAGAAATCTGGACTCATGTGATTTCAGATCTCAGCTCTTCAATTAATAACATGTACATTATCCCAAATAGAGGTGATTTACAAACAAGATCCTTGATTTAACTTCAGTTATATGATTTAAACCGATCACCAATTTGTCAATTAACTAAACCCTAGAAACTTAATTTTTATATTTTTAGGAGAAAATCAAATAAATTTCTAAAACGTTTGAAGTCAAGTTTGTCTGAAACATACTTCAGATTGGAAAATTTCGTTTAAAATCCAAGCCAAATACTGATATTGCCTCAAATTAAATTCCACCTCTCGGCCAATATTAAATTCAGAAGTGAATAATACCCCGCTCAACAACTTGCACTTTTCAAACAATCACAAAACTAATTCGACTTGTTTTAGGTCTGCATCACCTTGATTAGTCAATAATTGTTGGGTTCCCCCATCAAGTCCCAGACTCTTGAGAGCACCTCCCATAACCCATGGCTTTTATTTTCTTACGGCCAATTCTTTACTTTTTCTCATAAAGGATTTTCATCCTTCATTTTTCTCCCCTTCACTTTCAATCACAAGAAATACCAATCCCACCACAACATTCCATCTTCAACAAGCAAAAGAGTTGCAATCAAATCATCACAGTACGAATACTGATACGAACCTTAAAACGATGGAATTTGAAAATTTAATTTCAGCAAGAAAGCAATGATGTCCTACAACAAAACATTGTTTTTCTTGGATCAAGCCTAACGTATACACTGCGCTACAATTGATAGACGATATTTCACAAATTCCCTGACTTTTCCATAAAGTTGTTTTTGATTCAGGGTTATAGATTATGTCTGTACCCCGCATTGTTCAGAACAAATGATCTATCAAAGCCACCCTCCCTGCTCTACCCTAGAGCTCACACTACGCAACATTCATCTTCTTCTTTAACAAACTGCTACAATGTTACCATATTTCTCATTGTTTTTCTTTGTAAAATTCCCTCCCCCAAAACCAAACCAAAGCAAAAAAAAAATATCGGCTACTTTCTTTTGTCGAGCCAATGCCACCATTTTGACATATTTCGCTCTATGGATTATATACGACAAGTGGTTAGATCCTGGTTTGCCCAGGTTTAAATTTTATGTCCTAGCATTTAATGAGGCTCGTTAAAACTCATCCTGGCTAGCAATATGGATTCAGCATTGTTCAATAAATTAAAGTTACTCATCCAAAGAAATTTGTCCAAATACCAGCAGACTCCCCCTTCGGCATGTCCAGGTAATGAAAGTTACTGTAAGTTCTGACTACAAATGAGCCCCGATATTTCTTTTCTTGAAGTAGTTATTTTCCAGCATTTTTTTGCTGTAGTTGTTTGGTATACAGGTTCACCGAAACCTCCACAGGTGAGTTAGCAATAGTTTTAAAAATATTTTTGGAATTTTTCTAGAGTAACGCAGAAGCCGATCAGCCCAAAAAATCACCAACTTGAGGATAATAAATTTTTTTACAAACAATACATGTACAAGAAAATTTTACAAGCCATTTTGTTTTTGTCAACTGACCTATTGCCGTATTACATAAATTAAGTATAATAATTTTTTTCTTAGGTTAGGATTTTAGTAATGGGTGGGCCACGAAAAACTTGTCCTCCTGACAGCTATAGGTGCCTATTCTCGTGTAGTTAAAGCAGATTTAACTACAGTACAATTACTGATAATTCATGGAAAGTTTCTGAAAATTACCTAATTATTTGATTAGGACTTAGTTAGCCACCTCTGTACAATGTACTTTTACTGGTTAAGCATAGAGGTATCATATTGATGGCTTAAAATCCGAATATCCTATTTGATACCATGGCTCATTCACTACTTGCAAATTAAAACATCGATATATGAGTTCAACTTTCAGTAAATGTGAAATTCATTCCAAACTTTTAATGTATTAAAACCTTACCATATTTATAGAAAAAACGCATTAATTAATTTTAAATTATACAAAATATAAGGACTTTAGAGCAAACTAATATAGCCAACCAGCCCAACAGTTCAAGCCAATAAAGAAACCAAAAAACTTGACCCTGGCATGGAATACCAATATCTTTTCTTTAAAAAGCTCTTTATGAGAGCTGCCATGGAACAGGTTCTAGAAGTAGCCTAAATGAAAATGTTCATTACATTTCTTTAAATTACACAACTTATGAGATTTCAAAAAAGCAAAAGTTTATACAAACAAATGGGGAGGAGTTGGCTTTAGGGTCTATGCACCTGCACGAAGAGGCAGAATAAAGTCTCATAACTAGAAAGAGTATGCCATGTTACCTAGGTCAAAATCCAAAACCTTATTTAAGCCACCCCGGTTCCTGCTAAATCAATGATGGATTTAGAAGGGATCCATATCTCCACCTCCGAGAAACTTAAATCAGGTTTTCACCCATGCAACATTTTCAATCAGGTGCCTCCTTGTTTTTTCACCTCTCGGCCCAACCGAGAACACTATGTGCTCCTGAGGAATTAGGGGGTTTCGAGATGAGGGAAAGGTAGGACAAGAAAAAGTAAATGGAAAAGCAAAGAGCAAGGTGAAAAATAAAACAAGAAGATTGCAGTAAATGTGCCAAGTGAGGTGGAACCAAAGCCATACGTGAGATTTGGAAGGGATCGGTTCTGGGCGAGTTTGAAGAATAATGAATAAAAGGTGGTTCGAGGGGTTGCTTTGGGGGAAAAAGGGTGGCAACTGGTTGCAAAAACCCATTCATAACAAACGTTGCTGTCTTCGTCCTAATTAATGCCGAGGTATACACACTGGTGGAGCCACGCTGGCTACCAAAACTACATTCCACAACCTTATAAACAAACTGCCGGATATCCTTGGCATTGCCCTGGCTGAACCAAGGAGTCAAAAGGCGCGCTAAATAACATAATAAATTAAAATAATTTCGTATAATTATAGCTGACTATGATATAGACAAAAGCTTTGAATGTTTTAATTTTGTCAGTAGTGACAGGTAAGTAATAGGGTAGGTACCAATGTCTAAATCCTATGGTCAGAACTATTTAGATCAGAGCTAGAAAATCTCATGCCTCATACTCAGTGTTTTCTGTCCTATATAGTAATTACGGGAATTTCCCCCCAAATATATTGCAATATTACATGAATTTCCTCTCAAATCTAGGAATATTAGAGAAATTTTATAAAAATAAAAGACATTTTCGTAATATGATAATTATTATGGGAGTAAGTTTCTAAATTCGCCTATATTTTATTTTAACAGAATTTGTTGTGAGATTATAATAGTGAAGCTAACTAGATCTGTTCAATGGATTCTATGTTGGTCAAGTAGGCCTACAGATCATTTAGGTTCAACTTTCAAAAAGATGAAACTGAACAAAAGTTTAAGAATATACATGGTGGCCCAATAGTATAGGCACCTCGTAGTTTAATACTGATCTGAGTATGGTTATTTCTTAATTGTTATTACATTTACGCGCATTTTCCTTACAGTTTATTTACTCTTATTAATAGATATTGACATTGTAACACTGTTTAATCACTTAAGTGCTCAAAATGTCCTCCATCAAACTGTAGTAAACTATATATATTTACTACTGGGCAACCCTGTATATAGGAATCTAACTAACAATAATAGTCAATAAGGAAACTAGTAGGTATACAAAATGGGCCTGGTCTTACATCATGCACCGATTTATGATTGGGTTCTAGACTTGTACCCGAACGTGTACTGATCATAAAACACTAAACAAAAAAATACCCATTTGGGCCCAAAGAGAACATGGCAATGCACCGTATATGAGTTTTTAACAAATACAAGTACGTTCAAAAACCTTTCTCTCATTTGCTTCAAAAAGCATAAAGCAGGATGATTTGCACAAGTTAGACAATTTTTGTCCTGAAGGAATAACATGAATAGGGTTTTGCACCTTACCGAAACAAGAATAGAAAAAAATTGTATCAGTTCTATGTCTGCAACCTTGAACTGGTCACAATGAGTACCTATGAGGTAAAAATACTAAAGCCGAGCTTAAAAGTAGTCGAGGGGAAAAAGAAAAGCGAGCCGAAAATGACTGACCAAATTAGCCTACATCCCAAAAGAAAACCTTGAAATGATCCGCCATTTTTTGGAAATATCCTATAAGGCCTAGTACCATTAACGAAGGTGATGGTGCGAAAGCAAGAAAGTGTCACCAATTAACAGATTTTTCAGAGAAAAAAAAAGATGGGAGATAATTTAGTAAAAAATCCTTGAAGATTCACAGCAAAAGCACAAAATAGACATTGTCAGTGTGACCCAAATGAAAAAATGAGATACTGGGTCACCTCAAGTTCTAAATGGGTCATTAATTAAAATTTAAAGAAAACTAGGCAAATCCATACTTTCATTCTCGACACATTCTCCCATTTTAAACTATTACTAACTAACTGTCTAGTATTATAACGCAAGTCTCATACTCAAATATTTGTTGTGTTGTAAAGGAAATTTTTTGGAAATTTTCATTTCAATAAGAAAAAACACCCAAAATTTAGAACTATTATACTAACTATATACTAAATAATAATACTAATACTATACTAAAATAGAAATTTTTGCCATATTATACAAATTTTATATGATAACTATTCATTCAAATTACATGATCGATAACCCATTACAATTTTTTTTAAAAAACTATGCATTTTTAAAAAATTTTAAAGTTTGGCCCCAACTTTCATTTGTGATAAACGAAAACTGAAATTTCAACAAATCCGACATAAGATTTGTATGATCAAAATATGCAAATACTGGGCAAGTACTGGAATCTTAAAAATATGAAATATTAGACATCTGTGATCCCTTTATAATATTAAAAATGTTTATTTTGAACCTATGTTGGCAATGTGTGCACCAGTACCATGATGCCGTTAATTTTCAGTGCAAATTTTTTGCAAATTTAATAGAAGTATTTCCTTTAAATTACCCTCTTAAGAATAGTTTTAATGCATTGAATTTATGGCATATAAACAGATATTATATCAGTCAACCATGACTCGCATTTCGCATTTCTGCAGAAAAACAATAAAAATCAATACAACTATTGAATGTTGGCATTCCTTATTTGCTCTATCTGGCTACAAAAAAAGCTTAAATTAAGGAAATGGAAATGGTTTATGATATTTAATTATGTTACTAACGAAGGTACTAATCTAGGTACAGAGGGCAGTGACTGTTGTTTTTAAGGTGTGGGTGTCACCTCATTGATATTAGCAATACACGGTGTAATTCAAGTTTAAAATAAATACCCAATGTACATTTCTTCAGGTGTGATTAGTGAAGGAGTCCAAGGTGTAGATGTCTATTTGAAAAAAAACCACACCTTAGCAACCCCAACTTTCAATCAAAAGGCGTGTCTATGTGAACTTCCTGTGCCATTTCAATATGTATGTGTGCACCCAAAACTTACTAAGTCCATTAACTGTCTAAAAAGAAATGACAAAGAGCAAGGAAAAGTTCGCCCAACAAATCTTATCTCGCCAGTGCTAAGTAATTTCTGCTATCTTGGAACAACATGTAAAATTCCTGTGACAACCAGCTAATGTGGCATTTATTTATTTAATTATCAGATAGCGAAAATAAAAATAGAAAGAGCATTTCGTTTCCTTTGTCAGTCTCTTTGATAATCATAACTTTCAGGTGTGCCTGGACATTAAACATTAAAAAGGGACTTTTAAGACCAGTAAGTAGGCCTACATAAATACAACACTCGCATTGGTCAGAATCATGATTTAAAAATACTACGCTTAAAAGTAAATCGTGATTAACATAACTAACCATTCACATTTAATCACAATTTGCTGAAATTTATGGTCTGATGCCAAACAGTCAAAATGCAGGTACAATCAATTAAATTCTGTTACATAGGTACTCTATTTTCCACAATCATTGCTCGTTATTTGCATTACCCAGAACCCCACAATGCATCAGTGAATATGATAAAAACTATTAATCAAGTTTCCAGAACTTGAGTAAGATTACCCTTTACCCCCATTTAAGATTTCTGCTTAAGCTACTGAACAAAGTTTGAACACAAAATTCAAGCTGTTTTGGTCCATTTAGGGGCTTAACAATAATACCTGGTCAATAATAATTCCCTTGGACTGAAGTCGGGCAATAATGCTCATGTCACAACATGCTTTAAATTTAGCTTTAACCAAGCAGTGTGAATATGTCAACAATTCATCAAGTAACTATAATCAAGACAAAATTGTTGCAAATTTAGGAGCTAGGATTAGAAATACTATATGACAAGAGAAGGGTAAAATTGCTAAAAATTATCCAAAGCAAAGTAAACTGCATCAGGAAGAACATTTTCAGAAACCACGTGACAACGAAGCACATGAATTACCAGAAATACCATATCTGACAGCAATTCAGCTTGCTTGTTCATCAGAAACTGATAAAATTTTTTTTGGGCAATGTCGCAATTTGGCAAACCTGTTTCTGTGAGTCAAATCACATCAAAACATAATCAAAGCCTCTGATAGCATTCGCCCAGCTCTTCGTCAACCCTTAATTACATATTTGTTCATTTTCTTCCAAGAATTTCTCGATTAATGATTCATTAGAACTTTTATTTGCCAACAACACCTTTTAAGTGCATCTCCACCTCTGTTTTGGCTACAGATGCAAGTAGGCTAAATGCACGGTGGGAGACTAGAGATGAAAATTTAAAAAAAAAAATGTTTATATTTCATTCAAATGTGATGCACATAATAAGGCATACTCAGGTGCATTTTTCTTTTCAACTTCTTGGTATTCCCACAACAATAGCACAAAAGTTCACTAAAATTGCAGTTCATATGGTTAAGAATTTGAGTATCTCATAAATGTTGTTCCGAAGGTGAAAAATATTTTCAAACCCATAAGCATTTTACCCTGGTCACCTGGTGAGCAAAAAGAAACATTGATGTTTGTTTCGGAAAATGCTTTCTTTTTCTAATAAAAAAAGCCCAAGTTCATTGAGCTTTCCAGAAAGATCAGGTCAATCAACCAAAACATTTGCCTGTATGGCCTCCTTACCAAAATTATCATTAAATGCTGAATGAAACCTGACAATCTGCAAATATTACACCTTGTTGCTACTGAACAACATCGTACTCTTAAGATGTCAACATTAGCATGACCCCAATGAGTAAGTCCTATTGTCGTGATGATATGTGTCATTATTCTAAGCCTTCCAATCTAAACCAGTATTGCGCACAAAAATCTTGAAATTTTCAACATTTTCATTTTAATTAATTACAATTATTTGCAGTGAGTGCCACTATCTTAGCAGACTAAGTAAAACCTATTCTAAATGTCTTACTAAATTATAAATTTCGAGGAATCTTAAGATTATTCAATGACGTCAGTTTTAGTCTAAGATACACTATACCGTTACCCGTGTTTGGGACCCTCGGCCATAGTTCATGGCATAGTACAAGCCTCAACAATCAATGATCTTACTGAGCAAGTACTCGACAAAATGAAAGGGTACGGTTAGGTGCGTGGGAAGGAGTAAACTCTTGGGTCCTGTGGAGGGGTCCGAGTTTTCATTATTGCTATTGGGTTATAACCATTGAGTAGTTAAGAACTACTTTTGATCTGGATTACAAAAGAGCATGATCCGATCGCCAAAATACGCCTTAAGTAATGTTTGAAAGTTTAAAGAATTTGCATCATTAACTTCATAGTTTGTGAAACTATGGCTCACTGCACTGGATAAGGGCTTCAGGGATACATGGGGAAATGTCACAGGAGCACTAAGGGACGACATGGGGGAAAGTCACTGGGACAGCATGGAAAAAATCCACAGGGCACTTGGCAACACAGGGATGTCATCGGGGAAAGTCACTGTAAAACTGGACACAAATATACAAAAAAAATTGACAATAAAATAACAAAAATGGAAACAATGAAAATGTCCATGGCAATCCTGATGGTTTCCAAAAGCATCCTCCTGGGGAATTTGAATCCATTCTTGGTGGTTCCTTTGGTGATGAAAGCCTCGAAGATCCAATGGTTCATGATGATAGAGGAATAGTTACAGAAGGAAGGAGGGGTACAGTACATTCTCTAATGGAAGCACAGGGACTAGGGGATCGGGTCACTGAAGCACAGGGACTAGTTGATGGGATCACTGAAGCACAGGGACTAGTGGATTGGATCACTGAAGCACAGGGACTAGTGGATTGGATCACTGAAGCACAGGGACTAGGGTATGTTATTACTGAAACACAGGGACCAAGGGCGAAACATGGCCACTAGGACACAGTCCTGGGACCAGGGGATGGGGTCACCAACATGCACACATCTACTGGGCAACTGGCTCAAAAACACTGGGATCATAGGATGGGGTCACCAACATTCATACATCAAACTCTACTGGGCAACTGGCTCAAAAACACCGGGACCATGGAATGTGGTCACTGATGGACATGGACCAGGGGCTGATGCAGTCACTGGGCACTGCATTATACACATAGCATGAGTGCAGGTCTAGTACTCAGACCAATGCTGACCATAGTAAAGGTTTGCAAGCCCTTTTCACATTAGTAGAACCCTACACTTAGCCCAAAAATTAAGTTTACTTAAATGCTTTGACTATTTAATTTTAAACGGAGAAATTCTCAAAGAAAATGAACAAGCATGTACAAAACAATATCCCAATTTCATTACATTTTAAAATAAACCAATGACAATTCCCTTATCGTTTTTTTGGAGAAAAAATCCCACCAGTAGTTACAAAAAACAAGCATGTTATGAACAAAGGAGAACAAAATAAAAACAGTAAAATTGCATTAATAGGCTACAGCAATAAGCTCTAACTTTAGCCTTCCATTATTTTTCTAGACATTTTAATTCCACACGAAAGCCTAAATGATTGCAGGGATAAGCTAGGAGATATATTTATATTACTTCTAAAATTATTTGATTTTAATTTCTAATTCCACGGTTAGCCAAGCTCAGAAAAAGTGGTCATGAAAAAGTCATTTAAAATGTAATCAAAAGTAATGATAGTAATTGCGATTTATGTTTAGACGGAATACATATCCCATATGTAGATTATTTAATTCTTTTGTGGCTGGCTCTGTGGGCACATTCACCCATCATACTTGGGATTATATAATGCATACCCACGATGCACGGAGACAAAAGACCCCCCCCCCCTTTTTATCCACCCTGCTTTAGCTTAGTAGCAAACATTCGTATTTTTCAACAGTATAATACTTTTAAAATGTAACTTGGGTCAATAAACAGGACAGATTCAATACCAGCATTTCAAAAAAAATATATTCTTTTGAATTATACTGCAAGTCTGACTGAAATTATGAGAAAAATAAAAATGAATGCTTGGACATTTAATCACTTGTCATTGGGAACCAAGTATTCAAAAGTGTAATTCATAAAAATCAGTAACATTAAAGACATTTAAATTTAAGCCAATTTAAGCAGTTTTTGTTGGCATTTTCATAAAAGTCATTTTTCCGCGAGTAAATAGTAGAGGCTCGTACATTCAGGGTCACTGTTGTCTATTTCATTTTTGATATTTTAATAATATAGTATTGGTTTTTGTATTATTTTTAAAGAAATTAACACAAACCAGAAAGTTTGAATACAGTTGACCAAGTCACTAAACTTGTAGCAGCCAGGAAATATAATTAGTTAATGAAAACCATCAAATTCTGAGGTTACTTTTAATACTGGATGTTGCCATTAAAATTCCATAAATTTCTGCCTGACTTTGTGGTCATTTTTGCTGGACCTTTGTCTAAATTTTTGCTAGACTATGGCGGTCCCATGTCGAAAATGGCTATAGGCCTACAGACATAATTCTATTCACTAAATTTGAATTAAATACTGCAGGCTGATAGTAAACCTGATGAACATTTCTGGCATTTAAGTTTGTTAAGTAAAATTTGATGTAAAAACCAAATAAACAAAAAGAATGGCCCCAAAAGAGAGGCTAATTAACAGAATACTCTCCCTTATATCAATATGCTAATTGCAACAGTTTAGTTACATTTAATGTCCCGTAATAACATGTTACCCTTAATAAATGCACAAGCTTGCGTGACAACAATCACTTTGGTATCGTTGAATTGTTTGGGTCAACTTTTCCATAAATTTAAAATGGCCAGCAACTACTCAAATGTTCCAATGACACGTACTATTTCAATAATTCCAAAAGCTAGTGCAGAAAATTACGGACCCGATTGTTTAATTGTGTAAAATCTTCGTTATTTCTCGAATTCACTCTAGGATATTGTCACATTGGCTACATTATCTCACTTTGCTCATAATTTCCCAAGACCTGATTATGTTCACAAAGCGAATTAGTTCACAAACATGTTATTTAATAAGCTGGCATAATTTCCCTGTTGATTTTTCAACATTTCCTCAGCCTCAATATGCTTATCTGGAGTCTAATAGTCGATTATTAAACGAACTTTTGAGGTGATGCAAGATTTATTTAATAAAATTATTGTGTGTCATAAACAAACGATAAAAATCAGCATTGTATAGTTTCTTCAGAAGTGCAAATGAAGAAATTATGCAATTGGGGTAAGTACATGCAGTAACTGTTGTCAGGGTGTAGTGGCGTAATGCATTATAAGCTGATTAGAACTTATTGTTAAAAATTCACTTTAAATTTGAATTATATAAATTCAGTAAATAAAAATTGTTACTAGACTTAAATTCATGAAATCAAAACTTGGGTTGGAGCTTAAAATAGGTAAAGTACTTAGTTGTAGTACTAATGTAGAAATACTTTTCAACAAAAATATTTGCAAAAAAGTTTTCAAAAGGTAGTCCTACTTTGTAACAAGTGATATTTAAGTTCTTCACACTTGCTAGATATGAATGGCTGTGACAATTATAATTGCAGCAGTTTCCATATTAAAAACAATAAAAAATTAAGACATTTGCCAAATACATATTATATTAGGCACTAATTTTCAATAGATTTAAGCAGACACTGAAATTGGTAGCGCTCTCTAGGACACGCGTGTATCATGATAGCTGATGCCTTATCTAGTAGAGGGCGCTAAATACTGTCAGTAAAATGGCGCCTACTTGGGCTTTGCATTTTCAACCAAATCCAGTCAGGACATTTCATTTATTAATTGGTGGGATCAAATCAAATTTCAATTTTCATGCCTTTCCTAATTTTCCATGCACTTCCTCCTACAACCCACTTCTTTTAAAGTGGGACTTTCCCTTTTTAAGTTAAATAACTTCATTGAAAAAAAATAATTATATAGCCTGCATATATATATATATATAATGCAATATTAGTCACTTTCGTTTCCAAAGATAGGAAAGCGCATTGTGCTCTTAGCACAATTTTAGGAAAAATTACAGAACAAAATCCTTGAATTAACCCTATCAGCAACAGGTGCAAAAAAGTCAATATTTGTACCAAAAAAGCCGACCTGTCAAAACTGTTCTGAGTTGGATAAATTGAGATCAATTAATAAAGTTTAAAAAAGCAGAGTCCAATTGAATAACCCTTTTGCCATGACGTCAATCCAATATTTACAGTGACAATCTAAAATGTCATATTTCATAGTCAAAAAAATTTATTATTAAGTAAATAATTTGTATTAATGTTGTCTAATCACTGAAAATTTCGCAAAAAAACTAAAAAAAGAAACAGTAAATCTACGGTTTGAGGTCCATAGAAACCATCTTGAATTATTTTTTCGTTGCATAAAAGCAGAGTTTGAACAAAGGGGAGAGATTTGGACCGAGCTATTTCTTAAGACATACAAAGTCTTTCTTCCAGAGTAGCCCGAAGAAAGACAGAAAATGCATTCAAAAATGGCTATATAAACTAACACAAAAAAAAGGTCCTGAAACTGCGCTGGATTTTGGCAGCTTATTACTTCTGAGCTTTCGGTCTATAGAAATGGCCAGAAAAATACTGTCTAAACTTTTAAAAGAAAAGACCCCAGTTAAGAAGGGGGCAAAAATGAGGGAGCCAAAGATGTACCCCCTTCCCAAAGCAAAGCAAACCCAATGAAAGAATGCAAAAGCAAAACTAATGAAATGCTGATTTCATGGACCTGCTTTTTTCAGTTATAGGCAAATGGGAGGAATTTATTATTGAAACCTATTCATGTGACTTATGAGATTCAGGGGGAGTTGGTGAGGGATGAACAACACAGGTGTGATCATGATTACCTGACCAGACTTCGAAAAAGCTGTTTCATTTTGTTACAAAGCTCTATTTCTCAAGTTTTTGTGTATGTGCAGACAGAAAGACAGGTGATGGTACCATAACCGTGCACACTAACTGCACTTCACTAATAAATTATTTTCTTGGAAATATTGTTTTTAACTGCACAATTTGTAATCATCGGCAACAGGTGATGTGTACAGTTACTGTACTCCAAATAACTAACTTCATTATTCGTTGGAAATATTTGGCATTGAATTTGAAACGAGTAGTATAATTAATCAAAAAGCACCAACACATTAGTAAACATGGACTAATTAATAAATACGGTTAACACTTATATTTTAATCCCTATAAGCTATGGTCACATTTACGCAAATCACACAGCATTCTGTTAAAATAGTTCCATAATTATCAATTTCTAAAGTGTCCAGTAAAATATATTTACCAGGAATATCTTATCATGTCTCCTACGCAATTGTTCTTTGCCCAATTAAAATGTAATAAAATATCTTTTCTAAAATTACAGAAATTTTCTAATATTAAAATAAATTTCACCATATTTTAAGAAATTATTGGTATAACTCTCTTCCACAAATTATACGATTTTGATGGAAAATTACTAAAATAGTAAATTATAATAAAACTATTTTTGTCTTTCTGGTTAGTCATAAGTCTCATATAGTGCAACTTTCCACTTACTTTAATTTGAGAAAAATTTACCACAACAAAAAAGTATAGAAATAGGCCTGAAATGAATTATAAATCTAGGAAGGGGAAATGAGAAACTAAGTATAGGCTACATATTAGATGTCACGTACTCCTTACAAGAGGAGTTAAGCTAGGATCGAGCCCAGTTTATTAATCACGATTACGTTTCAATTCTAGTGTGAACAAGGCATACGACGGTTGCCACTTACATCACTTATGCACAATAGTAACTCCATGATAAAAGAAGTCATAACATTCAAGAAATTTGGAAACTACTGGCAGTTAGGCCCTCTCGCAGGGCATCGGTTTAATAGCGCCATAATGGTTAAATATTTCCCCAAGCTTAATGTAAACCACTGAAGTGACCTGGGAATATTACAGAAATAAAACCCACTGGTGCACCACATTAATGTATGCAAATAATAGAGCTTTCTACAAACAGTAGGTGCACTTTTTAATTCTAGTTATTCACTCCGGGACTCAAGTTAGTAGAATATTAAACGACAAAAATCCTATCCACAACTTGCTCACTGTTGCTTTTCCTCAGAAAAACACCATCTGGTTTTCTAATAACTTTTCCAGCAGCAAAGAAACAATTAGCGAAATTTAAATCCAGATTTAATGTGGGTCTACTTTTCCTTTAAAAAAGCTTATGAAATATTAACTTAACAGGGACAGTTCAACCTTACTACAAGCGGTTTTTTTTGCAAGAAAGAGGGGGTATACCAGTACAGCATTAAGCCCCAACCTTGTACTAGTTCCAGTTACTACAAATAAAATTTACAAATAAGTTTTAAAAAAAACGGATGAAGAAAATTTCATAGCTAAAGAAGTGATACTGTAGACCTATACACGTGTATCTTGAGCACATGCGCAGTAGCACCCCATACCAACTTTCTACCAAAATATGGACAAAATCGCAGATTTGCGACATTTTGACAATATTACAGCACGTAATTTCGGTATGGTTTATCCTATTAATAAGTTAATTTCAATATCCTATCTCATACTCTTAGGTATATCTATTTCTTTAGCCTGCCCACGTGGCTTTGCAACATCCAATAGGTTTAACGTTGAGCGCTACTAGCACCTTGTTTCCTTCACCAATTTACCCCAAAAAATAAATAAACGCTCAAGTGAAGTCTTATATTGCTAAAAACAAATCTCTACCTCATAATTTTAACTGTATTAAGCTAAAAATAATAAAAGCTCACACGCATAAACACTCACCGAAAGACTTGCTGGCCGCCATGTTGGGATGTTCATAAATTACGCCTTGCCATGCAACTGCATAGCAAAAAGACGTCCATATACCTAACACTGAATTTTAGCTTAAATACCTGTGTTCAAAACTGCGCATTAATTTAAAAAAATCAAAATCATAAAAATACCTGTTTTATAATTGTTACCTAATCGTATTTCAGCTCCTAGTATTCTTACGTAATCCTTGGCACCAACATCTTCTTAATCAGGAAAAATTAATATGCGCTACTCAAGTTGTTGAAAAATAAACGAAATAATATTATAGTTAAATAAAATTTCAAAAATTCACTTTCTGATTTTGTCAAAACTCAATAATTCTCAATTTATAAAACTCACATGAAGCATGGTAGGCCTAATGCTTCTCCCAAGTAGGCTTATTTATAGGCCTCGTGTACATCGTGGTTGTTTACTTGTTAGTTGTTAAAATCATGATTAGTGGTCCCAATTCTCCATTTTATATTGATTTTGTATTAAATTATTATTGTTTGATAGATTATTACTTACAAATTCGACAAAGAATTACAAAAAGAGTTAACAAAAACAAAGCGTTCCTTCTTGAAACCAAATTTCGATCTACTCACATCTGGGTCCCAAAGTGTAATGAAGTGACTCATGAATTATTTTTCCAAAAAATAGCCTTTAGCCTCCAAGAAAAGCTCTGAAGGGCTTTTAATGTAAACAACACGTGTCAATTTTGGCTAGAAATGGACCATCATCCAGGCCGTTACATTTAATAAGAAAAGGGGAGTTAAACTATAATAATAGGTCAGTTCTTAGAAAGTTTTAGCCCTTTTTGATCCTCTTTGCACTAGTCACATCAGGATCCAAAAATTTCATGAAGTGAATCAAGAATTACTTTTCCCAAAAATAGACTTTAGCCTCCACGAAAAGCTCCCAAGGGCTTTTAATGTAACAAGGGCTTTTAATGTAAACAACAAGTGTCAATTTTGGCTAGAAATGGACCATCGTTAAGGCCGTTACATTTAGAGGAAAAGGGGAGTAAATTTTTGCCCTTTTGATCTATCAAAAACTAAAGTATGACCAATGCTCAAAAAATACAGTATGCCAAAAAAGTACTTTAAATTTTTCAGTAAGCCTGCGATGCAGTAAATAACACTAAAAGTCTACAACAGTATTATAGCTTGTGACTATTGCCATCAAATGATAATAGGGGTTATACTACTACAAATTACATAAAAATAAAGGGGTTTATGGGGGGGTGGAGAGATATATCTAATTTTGCTCGATATGTTATGGGGAGGGGGAAGGAGCTTTCAATAATTTCATAATTCATTCTTCGTTTTGGGATTTAGTACAATATTTTCATTTATTTAAATATGAATTTTGCAATAAATAGTTTAATTTTTTACAACATTGAATTGTTATTTCTGCAGTTTTTCTGAATTCTGGAAGCTATTTAACTACATAGGCCTATAGATGTAATAAACTAATCCAAAATAAATTTAAAAAATAAATATTTTTTTAATATATTAAAACGAGATTTAGTTAAATTCTGAATGTAGTTAACTAGGCCTACATAAATTCTGGTTACTTTTTAAACTAAAAGAGAGGGGTGGGGAATGGGGTGGTGTTAACAAATCTTAAAGTGTTAAAGGAGGGGAGGAGGGACAGGGCAAAGAATTAAACAATTTTGTTAGATAATATGTGAATGCTCCCTAGTGTGTTTATGGACAGCTAAGTTCAACTCATTGTAAATTACTATGAAATCTATAATAAAGATTTTTGGAAAATTTTTAGAATGGCCTCCACATCTCCCCTTATAGCCATCCGATCCTCCCACAATTAATGTACTACTCCCCTTTCAAGAGTACTCCCATGATGCACCATTTGACCAAAATATTTTGGCCATTTTAGCAATTTTGGCCATTTTAGTATGAGCCATTTAGTATTCATCATATATGGCGCCATATGCCTATGACAAATAACAGGGGCCGCCATTTTAGTATGGACGAAATGGTAGTTGAAATTAGTCATCAAAGATGGCGCTTTACTTTTGAAAGGGGAGTAACAGATTTTCAAAATAATGTCACATAGTAAATTAACAAAGAGTGAAGCCTAGGATACATAGTATGAATTTGAAATAGGCAATTTTATTAGACCTATCCTTTTTATGATACGGTCAAGGAGATAAAAAATCTTGTTTATCTCATTGCATTGACCGTAACCAACTTAGGTATAAATCTGAGCAATTTAGTAAAAGCGGCTGATTTCATCTAGTATAACTAGCCCACTTGCCCATGAAAATCAATGGCCAGGAATTACTCTAAAGGCATTATTAAGAAGTTAGCCCCTTCATATAGCTACTTGTTCAACATCAACAAACCATATACAAGCACCAGATTTTTTCTACTTCTTAATGACACATTTCGACAGGCAATTAGAACTTAGTGCACACGGCCAATTTCTTACTTTTTTCACAGAAAATCGTGATTAGAATTTCACTATAGGAGTTTATAATCCAGAAAGAAGGTCTGTATTTTAAATGTTAAGTTTAAAGCCACAGGTTAGGTAGAACCAAACATGTATATAGGCCTACTATAGTTACCTCGGTATGTATTACTCCTTAAAATTAGAAACAAAACATTTACCTATATAATTAATAACAAAATAAACACAAATAACAATAACAATAATAATAATGATTATGGGTGATAACAATGTGCGTAGTAATACTATAGAGCAATTGGCGTTTTCTCCTCCAAGGGTTTTTAATTAAGATTTAAAATTTACGAAAAATGCCCTACAAAATGGCGCTAGTAGTTAATATTTCTGTTAGCAGGGAGAAGTAGTTTGCCAAGCGGGTACGCTTGACGAAAATGTAAAATGACGCTTCATCAAAGGTACTGATGACGCCATTTTGGAGAGAATTTGTATGGGAACCAAATTTTCAGCTCAATTAATTCTTTTAGGGATAGAGCCCAATATAGGACATTAAAACAAAAATGTCAAAAAAAATTTGATACATTTTTTAGCAATTTACCAACATAAGTGACCAAGATGACGTCACTGTCCCAGAATGCACCAATATTCTACCGAAAATCAAATGAATAAGTAAACAAAAAAATCACTAATTATTATAATGGCAACTTTAAACAAATTTAATTGCAATAATTACAATTTTAAAGAAAATTTCTTTATTTTTTAATTAAAGAAAGTATTATCATCATTATGGCATTTGATAGCGACCATCATGCTGGTAGTACAGTGACGTCATCACAACAATTGCTCTATAGCATAAATACCATCAGTTCTGAAATTAATAACTGAAAACAAAAAAAACCATGAATGTGATATTCATAAATAAATGATGAATAAATAGCAATTGGACAACATAATGAAATAAATAAAACAAAATAATAATAAAAATGCATCAACGTCTGTATAGCTTTATTCCATAAAATATTTAAATGCCATAATTGAAACTTCCCAGCTCATATTGTTTAAGTGCAAATACTTGATAAAGCAAAAACTACAGATTACAGCAGTGCTTCCACAGAACGCTTTTTTCAGGTTTTTTCATCATTTTTCATTATAAAAAAAAATTAAAACAAGCTTGAAGTTGGTATTTTTCAACAATACAGCCTACCTCGACAAAAATGAAAAAAACGAAATAACAGCTACCGAGACGAACTCTAAAATGCTAAAAAAAACTTTTAAAATTTTCGTCATACTAATGAAGTTTTACACAAATCGCCCACAGATGAAAAAAGAAAAATTAAATACGCAAAAAAAAAATATTTACAAGCACATACTTGTGGGGGGTTAACATATGAACACTTGTTTTGCCAATATTTGATAAAAGAAAACTGGCAACAAAAAAAATGACATGGGGTGATATATAATATCACCAACATGGTGATACCAATATGGCTGCCTTTTTCGTGCTAAAAAAACACCTGTTTTTTGAAGAAATTATTACAAACAAGGCGTTATTTTCCTATCTGCTGGATTCAAAATGAGAAAAATAAAATCACCTGAGATAATGAAATGTTAAGGCTGATGAATAATAATAATAAAACTTGGACTTGGCTATTTTTTATATAAAAAAACTCATCCATACGCTAGAAATGACGATGACTCTCCCAACAATTTTCAACAACCAATTTTACATACAAAATAACAGAAATACTCCAAAAAAGATGAAGAAAAAAATATCAAGAGTACAAAATAATTTACACACAACAAACATGCTTTTAAAACCAACGAAGGCCTATTGACCAGGTGAGTTATGACGTCACACTTATTAATTACAAACCTCACAAAATTCCAAGACTTTTAAGCCTAATCTACAATAGTACCAATCTGGCACTAAACTTAATAACAAAACTGTGCGTTTTTAGAGTGGTCTATTTGCATAGCATAACAAAAAGAGGTTCCAAAAGACCACAATCACAAATTTACAGATTTGAAAAACTTCATTTTTTAAAAAAAAAAAATATTTTTTTAGCTTCGTAACAGATCTCCTATTCGTAATTCAATCACAAAATTGAATTTTAAGCTGAGAATAATCTGACCTGTTAGTGCATGGTGGGATTTACGGTACAGTGCGAAATTTACAAAAAAACATCACAAACAGAACTAAGTCACAAAGACACTAAATCAAGGGTCCTTTGACCACTTTGACGTCACACACTCACTCAGCCAATTTCTCAATTTCAATTAAAAAAAATCATCACAGGGGGGAAATCGGCATTACATTTTTTTGAGAAAAGTCTCAAAATGCAAATATTACTTTTTGGGCCAATATTTCAACATAGTTTTTGGCATATTTATACAAGAAGAATGGCGATTGCCCCCTCTTGTTTTTAAAAACTTTTTTTGGCTTTTCTGGTGCCTAAACACAACAACACTATACGCCTGGTCCCATACCTGTGTCCATGCACACTCAGGTGGGAACAGAAGAACGAGACAAGATCTTGGATGGACTTTCGCTCCTACCTGCATACATGGCGGGATGAAAAAAGGAGCCTGGCATGCCTGGATAGTATCCTGGATTCCCGATGGTGTACATATAGGGCAGCAATCCCGCAGTTTCACCGCTCATCAGTCCAGACAGATCACCAAACGGATTCATGATGTTATTGGGTAATCCAGAGGCCGGCCCTCCACTTGCACTTTCCTTGCTTTTGTCCTCCTTGGGTTCCTGCTTGATGCCGATTCCGGCCGCAGTAACCGACGTGGTCGAGGTGGTGCCGGACGATGTGGAAGGTAACATATCCTTGGTCAGCGTATGGGCCAGACCGGGCGGCAATGTCATACTGGCCAGTGACGTAGGAACGGGCAAGCCGGCAGCGGCCATCTGCATCATGTGTAGCTGGGCAAGGTGAGAGTGTCCAGCGGCCAGAGCTGCTGCGGCCACAGCGTGCGAGTCCGAATGTGCCCTTTCGGTCACAGCTGCCGTTGCTGCCGAGTTGTTCTGCTCCGGCACCATCTGACCCGAAGCATTGCTGGAAGTGGACATGAAGTCGTTGCGATCGTTGACCACCTGCTCACTGTCCGAGAACTTTTTCAGGCTGATCAGATGGGCCTTCACGTTATCAATGTGCTTTTTGGTAAAGATGTGATCTTGGATGGAATACTTGTGAGAATACTTGAAAGCGCAATGTTTACACTCTTCAGGTGGCCGGTTCAATTCCACCTCCTGTCCGAAGGCTTTGGCAAGGGCTAGTTTGTTCTTCTTCTCTTTGGCACGGGCATTCTGGAACCACACTTGCACGACCCGTTTGGGCAGTCCGATCTCCCGCCCCAACATTTCGCACTCGGCCATGGTGGGGGTCTTGTAGTCCGTGAACAGGGTCTTCATCACTTTCAGCTGCAGAGTGGTCATCTGCGTGCGAAACCGCTTGTTGGACGATCCCACGCTGCCCGGATGGTGCCGATGATGACTGTTGGTGCTGCTGGCGGGCGACGTGGGATTGCTCTCGTTGCACACGTCGTCTATGTCCAAGTTATCCGTCGAGTCCGAATGGCACTCAGAGTGGGCATCGTCCATGCTCAGCAGTCGAAAGGACAGCTGGTCCTCGGAGCTCCTCTCGCTGTAATCGGTCAGCGGTCCATCACTGGGCTTGTCGTTGTCCATGGACAGCCGCACAGGTTTGCTAAGATCCAAAGGGGTGTCACATCCTTCCCTTTCTGCCGATTTCACCTTTCCCTCGGTGCCATTGTTTCCGCCCCCGCCCGCCGTTTTGTTGCGTAAGCTCAGGTCAGTGGGGCCAGATTCGGACTTGTTCCCTTGCGCTGGAAGCGTGAGCTCATCGATGTACCTTTTCAGCGAATCCTCGTAATATTTCTTCAGCGTGTTTTGCATTTCTGTCGCATTGGAAAGATTGGGCAGGAGACTAGAAGCTGCAGAAAAGGGCAGCGATTCGAAGCTGGTGGCCATCATTTTCATGTTTTCTTGAGCCGAACTGCCCCCTCCACTACCGTCCGAAACATTGCTGGGTTCTTCATCCGGCAGGCTATCGATATTTATTTCCCCCTTGCTGTACTGCTCAGAATGTTTGGTGGCTAGATGGGACTCAAGGGCTGACTTGACTTTGAAATGGGCTGGACAGAAGGGGCACCTCTTGTTGATGACCTGCTGATGGGCCCGAAACTGACCCTTGCGTTCTCGCGCTCTGGTGTTCTGGAACCAAACTTGAACCACTCTTTTTTTTAATCCCACTTCCCGGGCGATATTTTCCAGCATCTTGCGACTAGGATTGCTCTCGATCTGGTACTTCTGGTACAGGTAGTCCAGTTGTTCTGGTAGGATGGTAGTTCTCAGTCTCTTGTCGCGCGGCTGATCGTCTCTGTCGTCGTCCCCGTCTTCCGACAGCTTCCTTTTGGGCGACGAGGAGGCGGCCTGGGCGGCAGCGGCGGCGGCCTGTTGCGCTTCGTACTGCAAGATACCAAACGGCGTGTCCGGCGGATAGGTCGGGAACAGGTTAGGGTTCATGATGTGAATGATTTGATGTTCCCTCCACAAATCAAACCTGGGAAAAACCAGGCTACACTTATCACAGCGGAACGTTCCTTCTTGACCACTCGAATTCTTGCCGCCCCCGCCCCCTCCACTGCCTCCACCCACATCCGAGGACGTTTCGGTGGCCTGATTGGAGTCGTTGACCGAGCTGACCGAATTGGTATCGTCCGCTGCACCAGGCGTGCTGCTGGACAGCTGAGCTCGCAAGCGATTAGGATCGTCCTCTCCTTTGAAGCAGTGAGACTTCTGATGTTTGATCAGTTCGTAATAGCGTTGAAAGACTAACAAGCACTTTTTACACTGATAGTTCAGTCCGGGCGTGCGTTGGAATCGCCCGGCCCCATCCTCCTCGGTGTCAACGGGCGGCTGATTCTCGTACACCTTCCTCGCTTTCTGTCTCGCGTTCTGGAACCACACGACGATCACTCTTGGGCTCAGATTCAGCAACTTGGACAAATACTCCAGGTCATCGTCTTTGGGATATGCATTGGATTCGAAGAACTCTTGCAGCACTTTGATTTGATAGTCTGTGAATCGTGTGCGATTGGCTCGTTTGCCCGAAGAGCTGCAGTCCTTGTTCATATTCGGCGACGAAGAGGTGGGGGTGGTTGGTAGCGAATTGGGCAGCGTCATGACGGAGGCGGCACATCCTAACCCCAGAGGAGAAAACGAGGGGTTAGGCCTCAGGAAGGAACTTTGAGATGCGGTCGGCTCGGATAAGGTCGGAGTGACCGAAGGCGTGCTTGAGGAACTTGGGGTGGGCGTGAGGGCACTGGAGTTCACGGTGCTCACGCTGCCAAAGGCAGACCCTGAGGAACTTGTAGGAAAGGCTACCGCATTTGCTGCTGCTGCTGCTGTCTCCATATTAGGCACGGATTTCTCCGGCTCTTCTTTTTTTATGCTGCTTACGTCCACCGCAATAGGTTTGCTGTGACTAGACGTCGGTTGTTTCGTTGCCGAACTCTTGCGAGGATACGGCTCTTTTTCGACGGCTGGAATCGGACTTGCGATCCGGCAATTCTCCGGCACCACTTCCGTTTTCGGGACTATGACGGGTTCCGTGTGGAGCGCTATGATCTTGGTTTCCCCCGTTTTTTCGTACTCTTCCAGATTATAAGCCGTTGATGGTGGATTGTTGAAGTTATACGGCGAGTCTTTGTTGCGCTGCCGTTCCTTGAACAAAGTGTTTCGGAACCAGTGCTTGATGACTTTGGGTGGAAGACCTGACTTTTCCGCCATTTCCATGATCTGCTCCTCGGTGGGCGAATTGTTGATATCGAAATGGGCTCGCAGGATCTTCAGCTGCTCGTCATTGATTCTTGTCCGAGCCCGCTTCTGCTGCTGCATCTGACCAGATGCCTGACTCTGCATCAGCTTCTGCTGGTTTTGGAGGAAAGCTGTCGGATCCATGCCAGGGGGTAGCAACGACTGCGCCGAAGCAGCATTCAGGTGGTCCAAGGGTGGGGGCATCATGATGGGGATGAGAGGTGGATGCATGTTCATTGCCGCCAGGGCAGGCATGCTCATGCCGAGTGGTAAACCCAAGCCAAGTTGCATGCTGAGCATCATGGGATTGAATGACATCTGCGACATCTGACTTGCAGCCATGGCATTGATAGCAGCATTGAAGTCCTGCACTTGCGCGCTGGACAGTGATACTGGCGGCATCATCAAATTACTCTGCACAGGGGTAGAGGGCAGGTCAGCAGGTGAAGAACTGGGCTCCGAAATGGGTGCGCTCTCGGGAGTTCCGCTAGGTGGCACTTGCTGCGGAGGATTCCTCTTTTCGTAGTCGTTTTTGAACTCTTCGGAGAATTTTTCCACTTCAGACAGTGGCACGATAGTATTGTGGATCTCCTCTTTGTGGGCCTTCAGCACCCAGATGCTAGAGAACTCCTTGCCACACTTCGGACACGCGGATTTCCCGATTTCCGGCAGATCCTTCAGTGGCCTCTCACTCTTCAGTTTGGCATCTGGAACCAAGCCCAATTTGCTTAGCAGATTGTCTCCACTTTTATTATTGCTATCAGACAGCTTATTTTCGTTATTTTTCTCTTCTTCGGCTCTTCTTTCCAGATCCTCTTTCTTCGGCCGCTTCTGGTGATATTCGTTGAACTGCATGACCAGCTCAAACCCGTAGCTTTCCATTAGATGTTTATAAATCGAAGAGGATTTCATTTTTGGTAATACGAATTTGCCGAAGGAGGCCATATGCATCTGTTGGTGCGTTTGTGGTTGATTTGACTGCTGCTGTTGCTGCTGAGATTGTTGGACAGGAGAGGCCCTCTGCGATGGAGATTGTTGTTGGTGTTGCGCAGTGGGGGAAAGTCCTTGAATACTGGCTTGACCGCTACTCGATGGTGATGACTGGAGAGGCTGATGGGCCTGATGGCTATTCGCCTGTTTGGGTGACAAGAAGCTGGCCATTGTAGCTTGCGCCATGGACGTGGGTGGCATCATGGGTATGGGAGGTTGGAAGAAGCAGTAGAGCTGCTGATGCTGAAGCAGTGAATCCTGGGTGACAAAAATCGACCCACAACGTTGGCATGTGTACATGGCTTGCGGAGACACTTGTGAAGGCAGAAGTACGGGCGGTTGGGCAATAGGAGATGTTACTGTAGCCAGATGTGCCATGGTCGACGTGGACTGCTGCGATTGGCTGCAGTGGGCTGTTGTTGGCGACTGATGTGATGCAGAAACATTAGGAACTTGATTGGCCATTGAGACCTGAGCGACATTGATTGCTGCAGAAACAGGAACATTGAGCTGCCCCTGAGGAGTAGAGGCTTTTGTACTTAGCATCTCGGTCAGGATTTTCTTCTGTTGATCCTGCACCTTCTGAGGCTCGGGCTGTTCGATGAGAGGCTGGGTCAGATCCACCTGACCGGTAAGCGCCAGCTCCTGAAGCTTAGAGGCCCGGGTCTGATGGAGCACCGAGCGCATGTGAATGTCTAGAGTGGAGCCCTGGCTGTATGCCACCTTGCAGATGTTACACTTGTACGGCTTTTTGTCCGAATCACTTCCACTGCTAGCACTGGCATTTCCACCATTGGCATTGGTCGCCACTTGACTATTCTGCTCTTGTATGCTGCGCTTAAGCTTGTGCAAATGGGACACAGAATTATAATGCACCAGCAGAATGTTCTTTTGCGTGAAAGATTCCTTGCACACGTCGCACTTGTACGGCCGGTTTGGATCCAAGTACTTCTCCATGGGATAGCTCAATCGTTCGCCCTTCCGATGCAGCAGCGTTTTGTTGTGACTGGTCAAGTAGCTTTGTTTAGTGAAAGCCACTTTACACCGGTGACACTTGTATTTCCGAAAAGGGTTATTGTAACTGTCTTCGGCCATGGCCTGACTGTTCAGATAATCGTCCAGCATCTGCTGTTCCTGCTGCTCCTTCAGGGTCAGTTCCCCCATGTTCACGTCGCTGCCCTCGCCCCCGTCTGCATCCATATTGCCCATGGTCATATCGTCCGAGTGACAATTCTCGTAGTCCAGCGCCTCGTCGTCCAGATCGTAACAATCGTCGTCCTTCGAGCTCTCCTTCTTCAGCAATTCGGCAGCTGCACTGGCGTCCAAGGTGTGCCCTCCAATGCCCATCAACAGCAAGGGATTATTGGCCAGACTGGCCCGATATTGTTCCAGCTCGGCTTCGGACAGGTCAGAGTGCGACGTTTCCACGTGCCTCTGCAGTGCTGCGATGGACCGAAAGCTCCTTCCGCACAAGACGCATTTCGTCGCATCTCTTATGATATGATATTGGGAATGCAGTTGCAACTTCTCCATGGTCTTGAAGGCCAGGCTGCACTGGCTACATCGGTACTTGTACACGTGGCGTTCGGACACTGACAAATGTTGCCGCTTGGCGTGAATTTCCCGAAAATGCACTTGTAATGCCTGAGCTGTCTTGAAGTATTGGTTGCAGCCTTTCTTCCAGCATAGATACCCTGGCCCACGCGGAGTTTGCTTCAGTTCAAAATGACCGAGTTCGTTCTGATGGTTGTACAGTTCGTCGATGTTTTTGAAGCACTTTGAGCACATGTGGCAGCGGTATTCGTCTATCCAGTCTCCCTGATCGGACATCCTATCGGAACCGTCCACTCCCTCTTCGAACCTGAGTTCCCCATCCGAATTCTCCCCTTTGGAGTCCGTCGAAACCTCGCTGGGTGCCCCTTCTGGGCTCTGAGCCGGTGGAGGGTTTCCAATCAGGAGCCATTGGGAACTATCCACCATCAACAAAAGTCTCTGTAATCCTTCCGCCGTAACATTATGCACCTGCATGAGATGTTTCTCCAGCTTAGCCTTTTCCCGAAAGTCCTCCTGGCATAAAGGACACAGGATTTCCTGCGGTCTTTGGGTGTGCTGCGACAGCACATGAGCCTGGATGCGCACTTCGCTGTTGCAGGTGTAATTGCAGTACGGACAAGTATGGCTGTTTTCTGCACCACCGACCCCAGTTCCTTGTCCATCCATTCCAGAAGCCGCCATCTTGGAGGACTCCAGCAGTGCTTGCTTGAGCATTGACGACGAAGACGGCATCCCATGATCCCCCACCTCCCCTTCATCGTCCACTTGATCATCGTTGTCAAACATCTCTTCCTCTTTGATTTCTAATAGACAGAAAACGACAAAAGTTTTAGTAAATATTTAAAAAGTTCAATAACACGGCATATCCGAAAACGCCCATGCTAAGCTCAATTTTGGCTAATTTATGGCTGAGAATGTATTTTAAAAGCAGAAACTCCCACCCCCTCTCACATGAGCAAAATGTTGTACCCTTTATGGTCCTGCCTCCTGATAAATGAGTGTAGGTAAGTCCATAAAGTACACATTCTGTCAGTCAACTTTGAAAGTTTAAATAACCTACAGTAGTGAGTCAAAAATTCAACAATCTCGTATGCGGATACAATTTATGAACAGATCTCTGCTCAACTTAATTTCCAAGACAATATTCCGCTCAAGCAGCATTAATTTTAATTTTATTTTATGAAAGCAAAGGGACAGCCAATATAATATACCTAAAAATGTTAATTCGCCGAAGGACAAGGAGCGAAGAAGCAGTTATTAAGCAACTCTGCCATTATGATATAGTTTTTTTAATAACGAGCATGGCAAATTGCGCCTTGGAGCTAAGAAACATAATAGCCCCAAACCCATGGGTTCACTGCTTGACTGCTCTTACTATATGTGGTTACTAACAAAAGGCAAAATATCACCCAGACAACACAAAAGCGACACATTTGCTTGTCTTATACAAAAATCAACCGCAAATAAACCAATGCAACAGCAACAAACAATAACAACAACCCTCCATCGTGAGCACATTGCATAGGTCAGTTTGAGTTTAATAACAAAAATTTTAAGACAATGGCTAGAAAATTAACCTAGACTGGTACGGTCACTTTGGAGTTTCTCACGGTGTCAGCTAACTGATAACAACACCCCGAAGACTTTTTTAATTAAAAATCTTAATAATGCTTGGTAATAATGGTCTCATGCCTTATATAGGCTACTGAAATGCTTGCAATTCTACGATAAGAATTTACATACAGGACACTTACTCGTCAAAATTACGAAAATATTACAAGAATTTTTCTTTCTCCCAAAAATACAGGAATATTACTGGAAGTTTTTTCCTTAAAATATAGTAATTTCTTTTTATAAAACAAAGGAATATTCCCGGAGTCTGTAGACTAAGAAAACCCTAATGAGGAAGGGTCATTAGTCCAGATTGTAGACCCATTCCAGTAATGAGTAATGTGAGAGTTGTCTAAATGAGAAATTTTGTAAAAATGCAGTGAAATATACAATCTTGTCTAATCTTGCCTTCTAAATGTAGCCTAGTAATATAAATAGGAAAATTGAAGTAAGTTTTTATTTAAATACACGAATATTACAGAAATTCAAAAAAAAAAACTTATAGGAAAAGTACCCAAAATCTGAGTCTAGGTCTAATGTGATTCAATTTTTTTTTTAAGAATAGTAATAGTATAAGAATTATATTTATTTAAATATGCTTTTAATATAGAATTTCTTGGGCGATTATAAGCCTATATAAAAATTGCCCTAAAAATTAAAAAAATGTAAAAATTATAAAATTACTCAATTACAAAGACATAGAAAACTACCTCAATTTAATCTAACCTTTCCTATTAGGTGTAACCGCAAAGGTAGGCTATAGATCTCAAATATCAACTTGTTATACATTAAAACCTTATGAAATTTCTAGAAATATGGCATAAAATAAATGAAAATTTAGAAGTAAAGGGTAGACCAATAGTAGTAGGCCTAAATATATAGTTAAATTTTCAACAAAAAATATAGCTCAATCTACACTAATATCATTAGGCAATACAGTATAGAATATCTGTGACCCACGTGACTCTAAAATTAAATATTCTTCAGATCGCAACTTCGACTTTGAGACTAGATGGAACCCAGAAACTGTTTTCTTAAAATGTTTTAATAAAATGCATCTCAATGAGCAGTACGTTTTCTAGCTCCAACTAACAAGATGCTTTGATGTCCATTTTGTCACATTGATCAATCCCTAGAGATGCATATTAATTACTGCACATAAATTGGTTCAACGAAATACGGTTTCAAGTATCAGCCGCACAAATTCAGGTGGGAAAATGCATTTCAATTTAAATGTAATTTGAATGAGTCACAGCCGATGAATCAAAGAATTGATAAAACTTTTCGGCACAGGCCTAGTACCTAAGAAACGAGCTCGACTAATGTAAATACTTCTCAGCTAATCTCATTTTATCTTACAAAGTTGAGTGAAGTTTAGACATAAGAATTGATAGCAATTAAGGTGTGCACATCCAGAGTGGCCTAACTTCATCTACACCAATAACCCTTTAATAAATAATAAAACCTGGAGAATTACAAATGTAAATTGCGACATGTTGAAGATTAGATAGGCCTAGGTTTAGAAACCATTTCCTTGGAAGTGCAAACAAAAATTAGCTCTGCTTTTTAGCATGAAGCAAGAAAAGGGTGTGAACGAGAAAATGATAGTTGCATATTTGAATTTAGTAAATTGGAAACTATATAAAACATGTACCCTAATTGATTTTTGATCCATGGAGCCATTACATTTTCTGTTCCAATAGCCTATAATCATAAAGTGCACTTGGATGTCTTGATTTTGTTTAAAAAGTATACTTTGTTAATTTCTAAATATTAATTACAGGATTGTATACTAATTTCGGACATTTTCAGGGTGTTTTTATGGGATTTCCATTTTTCAATTCAATTCAACTCAGTACCGGCCTACGATCAGGATATATCCTGATACCATTTGATAGGGGGAATTATCCATAATCAGGAGGAGATTCCTAAGTCACACAGTTGTGACCTAAACGTCATTGTTAAATGTAATTCTCAACAATTTTGAACCATTTTTTGGAAGATCATTCCATTGTCTTATACGTAAGAAAAAGGACCAATGATAAGTATCCGTTCTAGCACGAATTTCCTTCAAATGTTTGTACAAAAAGTTCCTTACCTAAGCTAAACTTTTTCCATGTTATAATCAATAAAATACTTTTACTTTGATAGACGATTATTCAATAAAATGCACGCATTTTTAAGAAAGTAGAATGTACATGTAGCAATAATTTTTTTTTATCAAATACATGTACTAAATATTTTCTTGATAAATTAATAATATTCCAATCATAATTCCCAACAAACATTGTCAAACTGGCTTATTCCAGTGATGTATATTTCCCTATTCACATTTTAAAAAACCACACAGGCCCTACTTTACCATATTTAATTCTCCAGGACAAAATCAATGACGTCACCAGTAGACCAATAGGTATTAATCATACTTGTGTTTCTCAGCAGGGGGCACTATTTACATTCCCAGCTTACATTTTGATGCAGCAAAATTTTGCAAAATAAGTTTTCCAAAACTAAAAGAAAACAATATTTGAAAACTGAAAATTTACCAAAGGGTTGTACAAAGAGAAATGTTGCCAGTCCTTACTATTTTTACACTCAAACTGACCACTACATGTGGCATGAAAATTAACTCCAGGACATCCCAATTCCTCATGCAACGGTACAGACCACATTTAAGTCAATGAAAAAGTCCTTTAACTCACCAGGTTCAATGTCAAACTGTATGATTTCACCATCGGCCATTTCTCGCACTTGGAAGATGTCCTCGCCCTCTTCATCCCTGTCCTTCGAGGGACTTTTGTGATGTAACTGTCTTAAGCTTTCGCTTCTCATGTGCCGCATGGAGTGCACATGTTGGATGAGGGAGATTTTGGTGCGTGTTGAGAAGCTGCACAAAGTACAATGGTAATATTTGGTATCCACCGACACTCCCAACTCACTCTGTTGCAAATGGCGGAAAAGTTTGGCGTCAATTTCGTGCCTCGGATTGGCCACGTGGAGCTGCAATTTGTGGGTGCTATTAGTGTAGTAATTGCAAGCATTACACTTCACTTGTATGGGATTGCTCACGTTGAGATACTTCAATTTCCACTCGTTTCTCATTCCACCTTCCTTGATATGGTTGATATGCTGCAACCTCTGCAAGTGTTTGTCCGTCTTGCAATGCAGCTGGAAATTGGCTTTCAGATTCGTTTTGTAACTACACAACTTGCACACGTAATTGCCCGCCATAACCATCAGAATCTCGTGTTCCCGTTGCTTGGTTCGATCCTGTTGCAAATGTTGACTGAGAATGTCTATGGAGTCGCAACCGAACACACTACACACGCAGCACTGAAATAGTTTATTGGGATCCGTGTTGGGCTCCTCGAAGGGCATCTGACCGGACATCGCCATTCCGCCCTGGCCAGGAATGCCCATTCCTCCACCTGCGGGACCTCCCAGTCCCGCTCCGCTTCCTCCGGCCGCCGCCACAGCGGCCAAACTCTCCTGCAGGGCTTGCAGACCCATATCCATGGGCATTTCGGGCATCTGGCCCAGCTGACCGCCCGTCATAAGCTGGATGAGCAGGGCCTGGTTGTAAGCCATGTCGGCCAAAGCTGCTTCGGTGTGCGGCGGAGGCTTGTCGCCGGGTAACGTGAGACCGGGATGAAACTGGAGGAGGGAAGGGTCAAGGGCCTGAGCGGCCTGGGCCTGAAATGCGCTCAGTTGTTGCATGTGCTTCACGTTTTGCTGCAAGACCATCATGTTGTGCGTATGTTTCTCGCTGGTCATATGGATGCGCAGATTCCTGGCGACATTGGTTTCATAGTTGCACACGTCGCATCGCCAAGTTGGTTTGGGTTTGGGTTTCTGGCTGGGTGGCCCGCTTGGGCTGACTGCTACCGAGACGCTGGGTCCACTACTGGCGCTCATGACTGGTGATTGGGTCATGCCCTCGGTGGTCAAGCCTCCGTTCTGCAACTCCTGCATATTGTTCAGATGTTTGTCCGACTGCATATGTATGCTGAGGTTTCCCTTGGTGGTCGTAGAGTAATTGCACACGTCGCAGCGATAGGGCTTGTAGCCGCAGGTGTACGTTTCGCCCCTTGCAAGGCGAGGGTGGGGTTGGTTGGTTATGCAGTAGATGCAGGTAGTTTCGTTCTCGGGGTGCTTCTCCTTCATGTGTATTTCCAACGTCTCCTGATACTTGTAATGCCAATTACACTTGGGACACTTGAGGGTCTTGCAGGAATTCCTGGAGTGCATCATGGTCATGTGACCTCCCAGAGACCGGGACGATCCCAAGATCATGTCGCATTTCGGGCATTCCACGCCGTTGGCTCTGCCGTTGGGGTGCTCGGAGCACACCCCGATGGGAGAACCCGCCAGACCCATGGCATTGGCGGCGGATATGGGCGTGTGGGCCGCAGTTGCGGCAGAAGGCGAATGACTGAGGTTATGAAACGCCTGGCTCGAGCCAGGACTCACGCTAGGCGCCAACGGAGAAACACTGGGTGGAAGGTCACAGAGGTCGCCACCTTGCCTGTCGTTTAGGGATACTATGGGACTTTTTCTTACGTCTAAACTACTTCCACTATACTGCGACACCGTTGATAAGGTATCGTTATGTCTATCAGGAACACGAGGGTTGCATTTTTTTCGCACAGTTCTTCGCTTAGGACTACTCACTTCGGCCAGCAGGCCATCCTTGACCAGCAGATTAGCCGCCTGCTCATACTCGTCGTCGTCAAACTCGCCTTCGCTGTGATCGCGTCGGTCGCGCGAAGCAGGTCGCCTATCCTGTCCGGACGACAGGGCCATGGCCTGAAGCTCCTTCTTCAGATGAGCACTCGTGCAGGAGTTGGCCATGCTGCTGGAGCAGGTGGACATGGGGGTCGAAAGGTTAGCGGCAGTGGTGACCGTGAAGTTGGCGTTGGCCGCACTGACCAAAGAGCTGGCGAAGAGCACCGTCGCCGCGTCACAGCCTGACAAGGAACTGGGACATGTAGTATTTACATTTTGGGCAAAGAACTGCTGTCCGGTGCTGGTGCAGTCCTGGCCTTCGGACGGTGCAACCGGCTCCAGAAACGAGAGGAGAGGCGCCTTATCTTTGCCCACCCCTTGGACAATGGCCGAAGTGTTGCGCCGATTCATGAGGCCCTTCTCCTCCTCGTTCAGAGACACTGAATGTTCTCCCATGGCGTGAGCCACGAACGATTTGGCATTGCCAAAGGACAGTTTGCAGATAAAACACATCAAGATGGGCTTGATGGGTACAGAGGAACATCCGATGGAAGGAGGAAGCTTCGACTTGACCCCGGGGCTCTGCTGCCTCGTGTTCGGGTCAACACTTTTCTCGTTCTCTTTACCATCTTCTTCAGTACACTCACTGGCTTTATCACGAACACTGTACACCCTGTAACTGTGCATAATTGGTGTTTCAGGAACTTTTTTCTTCTCTTGCAAGAGGTTCGCATAGGCTTGTCCGTACACGGCGTTGTACAGCGCGGGATTTCGCGACACGTGGAAGGCGTTGACGATGGGCGGGATGGCGGGTCGGACGGGCGGCGATTTGAGACCCCGGCCGTCTACGACGCTCCCCTCATGTCGCGGCAGGTCCAGGCTGATGTCGTCGTCGCTGCACTCCGTCTCGCCGGCGTCGATGATGTAGGCCGAACCGTCCGGATTGTACACGATCTTACCGTCGAACGTCTCCACGTCGCTCGGCATGCTGCCTACAGAATCGTAGTCGTTCATCGCGACGTCGCCGTCTTTATCCTTATGTCGCACGACCGTCTTGGCGATGGGGGTATTGCCGCGCACCATATAAGGGGAAGCCATGCCGGAGTTCACCGTCTTGACCTCGTGGTCGTGGTCGTCGTCGTCCAGGGAACAGCGGTGCTGATAGTACTCCGCCATTCCTTGGAACTCGCGACCACAATCCTCGCATCGGATGGGATCGCTTTCGGCGCCACTTCCCATGCCTGACTCCAGGTCTAGCGTGGTGTCCGGCTGGAGGGGTGGAGTAGAAAGCCCATCCTCGGGTGTCATTCTCTGCTTGCTGACGTCACAGTTGGAAACTAGCCTCTGTTGTCCAGTATCCACCACCACATTCCTCAACTGGGGGTAGCCCACGGGTTCCTCGAGTTGTGCCGCAGCGCCCAACAGATCCACTGATCCCAGGGGGCTGCAAGACACGAACGGGTTGAAGGTCAGCTCTGCTAATGGGTCAGCAGAGGACTTCTCGGGATGGAACCCTTCTTTCCCGTCGCCAACAACTGGCTTGGTTTCCATGGCGACAGTCTCCACTTCCATGACGAGACATTGAGAATCACATTACTGGACTGTCCACCAGATACATCTGAAAGCAGATTTTAAAAAAAAATTATTAAATATATTTCTCACCTCACAGATGCATTGCATAAATATATTAAGACCTCTACTGTGCATTGAATAGGCGCCTACATTGAAAACACCTCTTGAATTTAAACGTTAGTCTACCAGTACATTATAATACAGGTTTACGAAAGATTTCCTCAATTCCAGATATTTGAGGAAACTTAAGTTCAAGATTATATATATATATATATGAGTAAGCATAATTGTAATTAGAAGCAATTAGTACAAATAACTTTATTTATGTCTTTTTGTACACATGCATGCAGCTCTGGTATTGCAAAGCAATGGTACTAATTAAGCTAATTAATGCTACGTTTCTAAGCTTTAAGTAAATTGTTTTATACTAACACTATGAGTGATCTGAGGCAATTGAAGACTTCATTATATATACTTAATGATGCACTTGATTTTAAATCTTGAGTGTAGCCAGTATTAACAAAGTTTTAAGTATCCTTTGTCACTATCACTAGGAAAAAAATTCCCACAACTAAACCTTTTTATAAAAGTCAAGAAAAAATGTAGACCCTAAACATTGCAACAAATCTGAGTACAGCCCCAACAGTCTAATTTTATAAGCAATTCTTTGGATAAAATATATCAAAGAATTTATCGTTAACCATGTTTGATGTATAGTACAAACATAAAATAAAAGCCTAAAATACTAAGAAACTCGATGGCTTATGTTGTATACAATGCAATTTCCCAATGTTGGATTTTCTCAAAAAAAATTCCCATTTTAGTATAAAGTATAAAAGCATTCGTCATTAACAGTTCTAGATAAATAATAAATTGGTATATAATTCCAGAGTAAACTACATCTTTAACAGTTTATGTAAACAACCTCAATAATTACAATATATATTAACAAAGTTTTTACACAAAACACGAGTTGGGAATAAAATCCTTATAATAAGGTTGGCATGGAAACCAATACAAACATGATCAACAATTAGGACAAGAGTATACAGGTGAGCTGCTCAACACACAGAAAAATATAAACTTTCAACCGACGAGTATTTTAGGCTATAATAATGAATATTTTCTAATAATTGCATTTAGCACGAAAGGTTAAATTAAAGGGTATCGTGTGCACAATCATCATCATATAAATCCCAAGTAAGCCTACATAACAGACATACGTGAATATTTAAGCCCCCTATTCCAAATTACAAACGTTAAAAGCTTAATTATTTTAAGGTAAACGGAAGCAATTCTTTATACTAAATTTTCGACAAAAGTTCACACATTAACTTACCAAAATATTGCTTTTAAAAACTTTCAATTTAAAAACTTTTTTTATCTAAAAAAAAACCAAATATTTTTTTTTTTAAAATTCTAAATATGGCGACCATTTTGAATTTTGAATTGCTGTAAGTAAAGATGTCAGATACCACTGTCAAAAAATCCTTTCAATGTTTGAAAGGATTTTTTCTAGTCTAGAAATCCTTTTTCTAACCCCAACAAATGTATAGCAACATCTTCACATGGAGAGAAACATTGCAAATTTTCCATTTTCATAAATATTTTAACAAATAAATTAAACATTATAAGGCAAGATAAGGACCCTGACGGTGCTAACAGTGTTAAAAACTGAAATACAAATTAGCGATTATCTACACGTAGCATTAATAACTATTACAAACTAGTCTTGAGTGCTCAAACTGTCAAAAAATTCAATCCCAGCAATAATTTTTAAAAGGACCACCCATGGGATAAGCGAGTGCACATTAAAAATGAAAATTAAACCAAGTATGGAACAGGTATTTGCCCATTAAAACAGACAAAACTTCATAAAATTCCTTCTTTACCTTTTAAAAAAAATTACTGTCCAGAAAGGAATTTTGTGTTTTATTTCATTTCCATAAAAAATACACAAAAAATGCTATAAAAACAATGCTTTTCGCCCCACACACCCAACTCTCCTTTAAATCATTTTATTTTTATCCAAGCGTAAATAGGATACTAATAATATTCGATTAAATATTAATTATTTCAAGCATGCAAACGTACTTTATGGACAACCCTAAAGCTTTTTTTCCCTCTTTAGTTATATTTGCTTAAAGGGACAGTACCATTTTGTGACAAATTAGTCTTAAAATTAAGGTTATTAATAATAAAGAAAGGCAGTCTTATTAATAATTGCAGTTCATGTAATTCAGAAATAAAGAAATTTCCAAAAAAGAAGATAGGCGCCATTCTTACAATAGGCCTACTCCCCACCCAGGCAGAATGGCACTGCCTGCAAGGGAGGTTCAAGTTGGCTTCACTCTATCACTATGGAATAGTTATGAGCATTTTCTGTTACACAAAAACTTGTACACCATTGAATGCATGTTTCAAAATTAATAACTATTGAATGGTACATGTAGGCCTACTTATAAATTAAATTTCAATTTCTAAGCTCTTCTTGTTTTTCTCCCTCTTTCTTGCAATAAATGATTAAGGTAAGGTGGGAATGTCCCTTTAATTATAACATTGTAGCCGTAATCATTTTACAAGCAAAATCCATTTATTGGATACAAATGCAATCAAAAAACTATTGGTTCCTACAGTACTGTATTTGCGAAATAGTAAATTGCTTAAGAACTTCATTCACTTAAGTGTCCAAGGCAATGTCTATAAATTAAACAAACATTAATTTTGAGTTGCCTTTCATATATTTTCAATTACTGTTTTGCAGTTAAAACACAGGTGCGACTGTGTTTACCAAATCCATATTGAACATTGCATTTCGTATCAGCTTTCACAGCTCTATTATTAACGCAGTGTTTTTGCACAATTAAAAGCCCAACACAATTACATGTGGTCTGATAAATGAATTATAAATGAGAAAAACAAAGTTACAATATAATGGAATAGCAAACATCAAATAATATCAATCAAAATATGGCCGCCATTTATTAAAGTGAAAAGTAGGCCTATACGGTGTCCTAATTAGGAAATGGATTTCTAGAACTTGAAAAAAAAAGCTAAAACGCATTTTTATTGTTGCATTTTGTATTTTTTCTGTATTTTTTAAGGATAAACAATAAATCTACAATGGATTAGGCTTATTTTGAAAAGTTAACTATTGTTGCAAAAATATGTATTGTTATAAAGTCTGGCATTATAGCATTTGCAAACATAACCTAAATTTTTGCATTCACCAGGTGTCAGATTAGTAAATCACAAATGTAAAACAACCGAAAAAATTCAAAATTCATGGAAATGATTAGGCCTAAGAACATTATAATAAAGCAGTGAATAGCAGCTATTGGTATAATTTCAGATAGTCCATCACAAATATTCTCCAAAATTCATGTTTATAGGAATATCACAGAAACTCTCCCTAAATACAGGAATTTTTCCCCAAATATTTTTAGAATTTTATAGAAGTTTTCCAAATCACGATTTTAAATAGCATTCAAAATTTAGAAAAATTATCAAATTATTGGATTACAATGACTCAGAAAACTACCATATAGTTCAATGTAGCCTTTCCTATAGTTAAGCATATAGGGTGAGTTCAACATTCATAAAAGTTGAATTGACCTAAACTTATTTTGTGATCCAATAAATCCTTATAAAAATCATATAAATAAGCATTCAATGAATTTAAAATTTACAATTAATGATCAAAATTTAGGAAAATTTTCCAAACAATGGACCCTTTTTAAAAGTAAAAACCATTTGTGATGAATACATTTCAACTACAGTTAAGTTTAGCCATATAGCCATACTAAAATAGCAGACCAAGTTATTTTTCATAGACATAAGGCGCCATTGAGGAATACTAAATGGTTAAAAATTGTGGGTTTTTTGTCAAATGGTGCATTACGGGAGTTTTTTTGAAAGGATAATATTGGTAAAATATATAACAACCTGTGGCTCCTATAAAATAAAATAAAAGTTGTGATTTTATTTAGATTCAGGAAAATTCAATGTTCTTGCCATTGCATTAGGCTTACACTACCGATAGGAAAAACTTGCTCTCAATGTATCATAAACTGGTACGATCAGCCCAAGTCTATAAACAGTCCATAAAGGAAAATGTGTTTGTGATCTGTAATGCTACGCAGCAAAGTAAATACAGTCTCGTTAGGCCTATTCCCGCTATAAGGCCACCTCGAAAGGTTATTCACACTTGAAAATGCCATGAAAACATCGAGGCACAGAATGTGGGTAGACAAAGTGAACAAATACATACATATATATATAGAGAGAGTGAAACTGTTCTATGTGAAATGCAACAGGTTGTCATGATGAGGTTCCTGGAAGCAATTGCTGACAATCTGGTATTGACCCATTCAGCTAGTTTCCTTTTTAAGTCTATTGCATCACGTCAGTCTAAGGTCATGGTCTCCGATGGAGAAAACTACCACATCTTAGTAATATCGAGGCCAGATCTATCTAAAGTGTCTGGCTACCAACAAGCACAAAGCCAAGGGTATATTCCCAACAACAGAAAAAATGTCAAGAGAAAAAAAAAGCCATTCAAAAGGTTGGTTCAATTCAGGGTCTGTATAGTATATATGGATTCCCGCTCAATCAACATCATTCTACCTGGCTAGGCTTATAAAGGATTCCAAAAACACCAACAGCACTTCAAAATCACCACTAAAACCAGAAATTGATACCTGGCAGCGTGGATATAAATCACGATTAAAACAGAAATCAGGCAATTATCCTTATACTATATATTTAGTATTTAAAAGCAGGGAAGTTAAAGCTTTTGCATTTGTCTAAGTACTAAAGACTGATTAATTCCAATAATATTACATTTGTATGAATTTTTTCCCCCCATAATTATTTGTGTTTACAAGAATGCCTTCAAAATATGTTTTTAAAAAACAAGATTATAACTATTTTTCAAAATATTTAGCAAAACGTTTGAATGTAGGCATAGGCCTACTTATGTTAAACATGGAAAAACGTATGACTTTTCATGACTTTATTATTTTACAAAAGTAAGTCTTTACGAAGTCACCAACCTAGTAGAGACACCATTTTTGAGCTGCAATTACGTCTGGTCACCGATGACCATCAACTTAGTATAGGCGCACTAATTCTTGTGGTTAGGATACTGTTCCATGCTCCAAAATTTGGGTTAAACCAAGAATTATCTATACTGATTTTGTTACATACTATTTGCAAAAAATTATAGATAGGTTTCAAATACAACATTAGAACACGATTTTTTTTTTATATTTCCTAAATGTTCTTATACATGTAATTTAAATCAAGTGTCAATTTGCCATTCAAAATACTGAAACGCCAAGCCCAAAACCCTTGAAATTTCAATGCAAAATATGTATGGTGCACCCTGTATTACATCAAGTATTTTCTCGTGTAGAAATGACGTCACAGGGCAGTCGCATATATAGACATAAGTACATGCAATTCAAAGCAAGCACAACCAAATTCAAAAATTAAAACTTTAATCTATACATAGAAAGCTGATTTTGAGTCATGATGAATGGCTGATACAGTGCAGTAGTCCTATGACGTCATGAACATGTAACATGTCTGCATATATTTGGTCTCGTTTTTAATTGAAACTTTTTGGCTTTTAATTTTTACCTAAAAAAACCTCCCGAATGCAATATTCGCTAAATTAAGAGATGCCAAAGCGCCACCTGTGTACCCTGATTTTAAGCTGAATTCTGACATGTCATTTTCCAATGTTTTTACTCTAACGAGTGTTCATCCGAGAGCCAGTTAAGTTGAACCCTAGTCCAAAACAACAACAAAAAGTAGGCCTAAACGCAACAGGGCCACCAAATTCCCCATAAATATCAGTGTCAAAGGGCACAATTGTTACCCAACGTTAATTGTAAGGAAGTAGAGAATTGGGTCTCGAGTTAAGTAGGGGAAAAAAAGTCTTATTTTTTAAAGTTATTTCCAAAGTCCCTTTGCATAAATCTTGGATGGCACTTTCGGGGGAAAGTCTTAAGAACACACACGGCGCATCCAAAATCCTCGCAAAGAATAGGGCCAATGAGTGATATCAGGCCCTTTTCAATTTGTCACACAGGATCCAACTTTTCGAGTAGCCCTCCAGTGTTTTAGACAATTGTTGCCCCCCTGGTGGGCCAGTTCTAAAGTAACATGGTAATCCACGCTCAAAGCCCATTTTAACTGAAGCCCAGCTTTTAATAAGACTTCATTCCCTTCTGCTCAGTCCTTTGTCTTTTCCCTCTTGGTCATTGTTTTGGAAAACAATCAACACATAAAAGCCAAGAGGAATGACCAATGAACAACTATTACTCTACAGTGACATACCAAGGCCTTGGCTTATTATAATAATATTTCTATGCACCCCATAATGCCCAAAAATCTTCTTGGCTTTTATTAGCCAAACAACAATACTTAAAGACTCCCTTCCAAACAATAACTTCCACATTTCCAGACTAAAATTATAAGCCTGAAAATGGGTTTGCAAGAAGAAGTCGAAAAAGAAAGCCTTGAAATATGCCAAATTTTTGGTCCCACTTACATGCAAGCAAAGCAACTTCCATTCTATAGCTTATTATTAAAACAAAAGCTTGAAAATGTTTACGACAGACAAAGAAACTCAATAAGCGGTTTATCGTACATATTAGCTGAGTTTTTAGCAACATGTAACTAAAAGTTTAGTTTTCAGGAAGTTAAGGTGCAAAAAAAAAACAAGAAAAGAGCAAATATCGAGATTCTGCCAAAACCCTTTTATGACTAGGCCCCCTATTACATATTTCTGACTGTATTGTAATATAACAATTGACAAATTTTATGATAATTAAATAACATAAACTACAGCTACATTAAAAAATTTTAAAGGGAAAGTCCCACTTTGTAACAAGTGATATTTAAGTTGTACACACTATACTAGATATGAATGTCTCTGACAATAATAATTGCAGCAGTTTCCATATCAAAGAAATTACAGTATATACAACGTTTGCTAAATACATGTTAGGCGCCATTTTTTCTATAGATTTCAGCAGACACTGTATAAGTTGGTGGCGCCCACTAGAAAAGCATGTGTAGGCCTACGTGTTTTCATCCAGTAGAGGGCGCTACATACTATTAGTAAAATGGCACATATTTGGACATTGCATTTTCAACCAAATCCATGTATTTAGGACAGTTTATTTATATATTGATTGGTGGGCTCAAGTCAAATTGCAATTTCCATGCATTTCCTAATTTTTCATGCTCTTCCTCCTAAATCACCATTTTTCAAAGTGGGACTTTCCCTTTAACTTTAATAAATACGGTAATAATATTGTGTATCATGTAATATTCAATCAGAACCATAATGCAATACATTGCATGCATGTAATATATATTTCCCAAAAATAAATGGATATTATAGGAAGTTTACTCCAATATAGAAATGCAATAGGAAATATTTTAGTAATTTAATCCAAAAATATATACAAATATTATAGAAATGTTTGCCTTATTAAAGAAAATTTCATAGGATTTTTCCCCCCAAATAATAATATCTAATATTCATTTCCGAGAATATATTTAGCAATAAACATTTAAAAGGCATCCCATTTACAATTCTTGAAAATTTTAAAAAAGATACAGAGGAATACACTGTTTAAAATATTGTCATTCCTGGTATAGGCATATATAGGTCTCATAAATAAGGTGAATTCAACTTTCAAAAAACGTGAAATTGACCCCCTAACTTTAATTTGTGATGCATTAAAACTTTAGTAATTTTATATAGAAATGAGCACAAAATTAATAAAAACTTACAATAAAAGGGTAGAAATTTCTTTTTCAAAATACAATACAATACAAGAAAATACAAGGATATTTGGAAAAATAGGATAATTTTTTTTAAAAATTTCGGTAGGACTTGATTCCATTCAATTAAATAACCTATTATCCATTTGGATCGGCCAAAACATACAGTATATCATTGCTTAAATATGGGATAATAAAAGCAATTTTTATTTTTGCTCTACCCATCAATGGCCATCAGGTGAACTTTTACGAGTGCTTAATTTCAAAGCAAGCAATATAAAACTCCATTATTTCATTTGAAAAAGTATAAAATGTATGTTTATTGCATATCAAGAACACCTTTCCCAGAAAGCCTTAATTATTTGCATATTCAATTGCTAATTTTAGTAGTCGTAATTCACAATTGTTACAATAAACAACACAAAAACTTCAAATATTTATTTTCTAATTTAAAAAGAATTTCACAGGTGTTGTTTCGAATGAAGCCAGGTGCAACATAATACCATTAAAAGCTAATATCGGACATTTGTGAGTTAAATTAGTATATTGACTGGCATTAGGTACAAGTAACACACACCAGAAAGTTATTCACAAAAATTACAGACATCCGAAATTTATAAGTTGGTCCAAGTTAATAGCCAAAACAAAGAAATTGTCATTCTGTTCCTTTGTAGGCCTACCGCAAATTTTAGAAATTTCTAAATTTCAAAATAATTTTCGTTTTATTTTATAGGCCTATACGAAAAATATAAATAAAAAATTAATAATAAACCATGCATGTAGTAGGCCCTAATAATGGGAAAATCAGAAGACAAAATTTTGTTAGCAAATTATAACATTTTTAATCACAACCAAAAATATAAAACGTTTAAATTAAAAATAAAGTATGTCATTTATTTTGAAATAATTTTTGTTTTAGTGTGCATATACTTAAAATCAGAACAAAATTTGCAAAATAACTAACAATCCATATATTTGAGTCAGCCGGGACACCTGGCGGCAATAATTTTATGATCACTTGCAGTTGCCAACCATGTTACCTATATACATGTAAGGCAACTGAAACGATCATAAAAAACTGCCGCCAGGTGGCCCGCCAAGGTCTCAAAACTTGAAACCGTCTATGTACTAACATGACCCAAAAAGTGTAAGTGAAAAATTGCCAAATTATCCAAATGCATCTGTTCAAAATCAACAAAAACTTACAATTCAACAAATTTTACGAGAAAACTATATAACCACCTGTTAACTATTTTCAACAGTGAAAAATGCCCATTGATATAACTGTCAAAAATTTGGCAAAAATGCACAGAAGTCGTGTTAAGCGATCAAAAGATTGGTCTAATCCATCATAGATATTTGTGCAAAAACAGCATTGTTAACAACAACAATCATTCCAGTGCCGTAGTGTTGACACGGGTTGTCAATTTAGCAAATCCCATTCACAATTGAATATTAAAAACACAGAGAATAAGGGGAAAATGGCAAACAATTGAAACAGAAGCAACAAGAAGGGGGTATTTATTTGGGCAGCTACAGTTCCCATCTGTTCAAAAAAAAAAGACTGGCTGGTGACACCTGCCATTTTAACTGTGTACATATTGCCTGATGAAAAAACACCTTACCGTAGAGAAATATCAAGAGGGACTTAGTTTTCAAAAGGTCTTCAAAATGGCAAGTCCTATTTCTCACCTGGACTCAAAAGCAATGGGAAATAAAAATAAATATTTGGTCAGTGCATGCACAGAGTGAGAGAGAGAAAGCCAAAAGTGATGACAAGAGAAATACTGCAAATGAAGGCCAAAGTAAATGTGTACAAAATAATACACTTAACGCTATTGTCTGAACTGGACTTAATGACATTGATTATTAACTGCAGAGTTAACAGAAAATTGATAAAAATTTAAAAATTTGGATACAAGAAAAACTTCAAAATACGAGTACATATCAGCTTCAGTTTCAGGACTACCTATATAGGAATTTAAGTTTACAAATATACACTTTCCATGCATGCCACGATTAATATAATATTTATGACTATTTTAGCACCTGTGCTAAAGCATAATATTTTTATAAATTTTAATGATTATGGTAATTTTAAGAGAAAGTTAGTCAGGAAAGTGCACAAGCAATTTCTTTTTCTGTATCAAAACTCACCAATATTAATACTTTTTTAAAGAAAAAAAAATTAAAATAAGTTATTTTTACAAAATAATGACCTAGCCCTTTGACAACAACTTAAAGGGAAAGTCTCACTTTGAAAGAAGGTGGTTGTAGGAGGATGAGGATGAGGATAAAAAATTATATAAATTTCCTGAAATTTAAATTTGAATTGAGCCTACCAATCATTAAATAAAATGTTCTGAATACATGGATTTGATTGAAAAAGCAAATCCTTTGCTCCACTTATTATTGTCACAGTCATTCATATTTAGCAAGTGTGAACAATTTTAAGTATTACTTGCTACAAAATGGGACTTTCCCTTTAACTTTGTCAAGTCATTCGCACGAAAATGGATTTTCCCTGACTTTTCATAAAACATAAAATGTCCATCTTTAAAAATTTAAGTTTAGCTTGAAAGCTAGTTTCACAGAAATTCTCTGTATTTGTGACAGTAAAACAAGGACCATCCATAAAAGACGTCCAACATTTTAAGAATTTGTAACCTTCCCCTTTCCTTCCCCCCCCTTCCCCCTCATGTACAGTCTTCTCTCTCACATCCATGAAAAAAGAAAAAATATCCGCAGTTCAAATGCAATTGGCAAAATTAAGAGTAATTTTAGTATTATGGGTATTTTGGACGTCCCCTCCCCAGGATGACCAATCCCCCCTCACTCCACCTGAGCTTGGGTGTTCTTTATGGACGACCCCAATAACTTCAATAAATTTTTCTTGGATATAAAGGCATGGGTTTAACTTCTAAAGTATACAATCTCATACGTTGAAAGAATACATAGTACAGAAATTAATTACCCTACAGTGTAGTAGACCAAATGCACATAACATTTTCAAAATCTCCTCAAATTAAGAGTAGAAAAACACTGACAGAGAAATAATGTGTTTGCCATGTTCAATAACCGCATGAATGTGTTTGTGGAAGAAGTCTAATCAGTGGTAATCAATTGTACATGTAGGCTCGTGGTCCACATTGTCTTTGAAAAATCTATGGGCTTTTGTATAGACGAATCACCGCTTAGGGTTTTCATAATTACCACCAAGAGGTTCATTTGCATGTATTTTGCATTGTTGGTGAAAATTAAAGCAAAATCGTCCCCTTTTTAACTCAAATTCCCTAGCATTTGCAAATGTCGTTGGCAGTCCATGCAAATGCATTTATGATAAATAGGTAAATGCGAGTGCATTTATTCATTATATACACCTTGCATTCAGGAAAGCTATATCAAATGTCAAGAGGCTAAAGAGAATTTCTATAATTAAGTTGAACGACCAAGAACAATGGATACATATATAGACTGAACATGTATGTCCATGTAGGCCTATGTGTGTTGGACCCTTGCTATAGTCAAAACTCATTATTATTCATAAGGGGAGGTTGGGTGGGCTACTGTAGGCAAATAAGAGATGGAAAATGTGCAAACTCTAATCAACAACACCAAAAACTCAATTAAAATCTATTAACGAGTGGACTTGCAATCACTATTTTTCCCACCGCAAATTCAACAGTGACTCATTAGACAAATAGAATTAATTGCAAAGTGCGGCGTATTTTATGGGAAAAATTCTTTAGTATTTATGAAAACCTACAACAACGAGAAACAAGTTGGAATTTTCATATCGATTTGGGATTTCAAATGTGGCACCAAACACCATACTTAAAATTTCATTTTATAATTTTTGAAGTTTGCATTCGTATACCTGCAGTTTAAAAGTTATATAGGATTAAACTGACTTTTCATGCTAACAAAAGCTACAAACTTATGTATCAAAGTCAATTTTCCTAACTATGTTTGATTAGTTTAACCAAAATTTCATTGACAAATTTTACAAGAGATTTTCGAGCAAACAAAGTTAACTAATTAACTTCCAGTAGCAAAGTCAATTTTCCTGACAATTCTCGCTAATATACTTTTTAACAAAATCCTCAACTATTGTGTAGGCTACATGAAAGCACAATATATAGTAACATTTTCTTTACTGAAATACTAAGTTCCATATTAAGAGCAAGCCAAACAGTAACATTATAATATACTTAAAGGGAAATTCCCATGCGCTTTGTAGCAAGTAATCTTTAAATTGTAGGCTACACACTTCTAGATACGAATGGATGTGCAAATAATAGTTGCAGCAGAGTTTCCATATTGGAAAAAAATCCCGTTTGCATGTTATACATGTTAGGCGCCATTTTTTCCATAGATTTCCGCAGACACTGAAAGTTAGTGGCGCCCTCTAGGACATGCATGCAATTACATGAGAGATTATGCCTTTAATCTAGTAGATGGCGCTTCATATTGCCAGTAAATTGGTGCCAATTTGGGCTTTGCATTTTCTACCGAATCTATGTATTCAGGACATTTCATTTATTGATTGGTGGGCTCAAATCAAATTGCAATTTTTATTCATAGATCCTTATTTTTCAATCTCTTCCCCCTACAACCACCATCTTCCAAAGTGGGATTTTCCCTTTAAATTTTACGTATGTGTGTACATATGTAACTGATTGTAGGCCTACCGGAACAGATGTAAAAAAACAAGGCTTATTTTGCAATAGTCATATAAAGTCATTTACACTGACCTTTCAACAATTTCCCTGACTATCCAGAAAGCATAAGCCTTAAGCTCTCTTCTGTAACTATAGCTTACTGTCACTGGTTAAATTATGGGTGTTAGTTGTAAAATAACAAACTACCTAAATGGTACCCGATATCATAAACCCTGTTCAGAAAAATAGTAAACTGGGGAATTCAAATGGCCCAATTAGAAGCAAGTGCCTTAGTTAGTATGTTACAAGTCCACTGCTTGGCCATTCCAAATTCATTTATAAATTTTTTGAAGCCGGCACTCCTAATTTTTATTTTTCAAAAATTAGTAGAATATATAGGTCTTCTAGTCCTGTTGACCCCAGAATTAGGAAATCGCCTATAAACAAAAATTCCAAGCAACACACCCAAAAACTGGCCAGTGGTACAAAAAATGCACGAATGACCATTTGCAAAGTCCAAAAAAAACAATTGAAAAATTAAATTTACAATCACATTATTCACAATTTATGGTACAACTTAATAGCCAAGACCTAAATTTATATAAGAAAAATCATCTAATAGAAATTAATAAAAAAATACCAATTTCAATACAATGATTGATCGTGCCAAGTAGAGTAGGATATCCAATCAAAAACTAAAACCATTAAAAAGCCAATAAACACAAAATAATAAAATAACCAACTTTAATTACGGAAATTATTTAAAAAAAAACTAAAATTTCCTTTTATAAAATTAGGCCTAGGCCTACAATAGGATGAAATTAAATTAATTTCTAGAGCATGGAATCTGCGTCCAATTAAACCTAAAATTAGATATATACTGTATTACAAAAATTGTTTATAAACATAATCATTTTCCATTAAAATTACTTGTTTTATTTTTTTTTTTAAAGTGGGTTTATAATTATATTTCCAAAATAAAAAAGGGAATTAGGCCTAGATCAGAATTTTTGCAATAATTCAGAAAAAAAATTGGTTAGTTTAGTCTAATATTTATTAATTTTAGTTTACATTTTCCTGCCGCAATGTTTTGAGTATGTTTCAAAAAATAAAACATTTTTTTTGCCATTATAATTTGTGTGATCCTATTATAAAGCAATTACATTGTGCATTGGAGTATGTATGAGAGACCATGGCAGAATATCAGTTAATCAAGTCAGCAAAAAGGAAACAGTTTCGTGTTGCAAATTATTAAGAATCAAGGGTCTGATCAAAAGTTTACCGAAAAATTGATCAAAGAACTTTCATTCACTCATTAAATCCATGCACAATTTTTAAGAGAAAAATTTCCAAGCATATATTTTCACTTAGAAACATTGTTATAAATTATCCAGTGTGGGTAATGGTGGGTGACCATCGTGGAGGGTTTTGCTACCTTTTTATTAATGGACATACATGTACGAGAAAAAAAGTAGGGTGGGGGATAAAAATACAGGCGAGAAAGGATGTTCGTAAATTGTTTTAGGTTTAAAATATGACCAGTCAGCACGTTATAAATGAAACTACACCGCTTAATAAACTCGCACACCTATGGCATGATTATAAATATTTTTTTATTGGAAATCGGCTCAAATCCGGCAAACGATGGTGTGGGTAAAAACATAAAAATAGTACCTAGGTCTATATATAGTATGCACCACCCAGAATAGCTTCATCTATGTATTTCTTAGTTTTTGTTAGCAAAAATAGTAAAGGAAAAAGAAATGGTATTTTTTTTTAGAAATCCCCAAAAACCATGACCAACTGAACAACACCTTGGGGCACCCTGTATACCAGGGTTAGCAAATTGTCAGTTGTGACACCAAAATGTTAAGGGGCTGTCCCACCATACCTCAAGCATTTTTAACAAGAAAGAGAAGAAAAAAATACAAGAGCGTAGAAATTAAAATTTATAATTAGGCCTACTATTCGTTATTAATTTTGAAACATGTCAATGTAATGTGGACAAAAATCTCGATGGTTCAGGTTGATAGTAACCATATTGAAAGTCATTTTGTCAATCCCTCTATTAATAAACTTGATGGTGTACAAGTTTATGTGTACACAAATAATGAGCATAACTATTCCACAGCGATAAAGTGAAGCCAACTTGAACCTTCCTTGCACGCAGCGCCATTCTGCCTGGGTGGGGGACTATTATATAAATGGCGCCTATCATGTTTTTTGAAAACATTGTGATTTCTGAATTACGGTAGGTGAACTGCAATTATCAATATGACTGCCCCTCTTTATTATTAATAATCTTAATTTTAGAATTCATTTGTCACAAAGTGGGACTGTCCCTTTAAGTCCTTAACAAGAATTTGCAAATGATTCAGCCAGTAGAATTTCATTTAAAATTCCAGCAGAAAATAACAATTATTTACCAAAATTGGGAGAAAAATAGTTACTATTAAACTTATAACTAAGAAATTATGAATTTTCTGAAATACATGGATGGCGCCATTTTATTAAAGAATTACAAATAACTGGCGCCATCTAGTAGTAACTTTTTTAAAGTAAACCACTAACGTGTTTATGTATAGCTTCAATTTTTCTCTATGGAATAGTTATGTGTTGAATTTCTAAGATAGCTGACAAAATCGAATGGTAGTAAGCGACTCAACTTAAATCAGTAGATGGCGCCACTTATTTTTGGAAATAGAAATGGATACGTTATGAGAAAATCATTTTCCACCAAATCAAGCTTTTGCAAACCATTTACAAGAATGGTAAATTCAATTAAAACTTGAATTTCTATGTCAGTCTAATTTTTCTTGAATTTTCTTTTAATAACTTGCAATTTCTTTGATGGTGACAGCGTTATATATTACACATTTTAACACTCAAAAAAAATTGGTAACTAGTAATAAACCAGTCAGTAAAACTATGCTTAGTAAAACTTTGAGAAAAAGGACAGCAACTGTTTAACAAAAGATCAAATTTAACGATATCCCTATCAACAATGCATAATAAACAAGGTTTGGTATCAGAAAATTTGAAAATTTGAAAATTTCCATGCCCTACTTTGGTATTATGAATGAAAAGAAAAAATACAAGAAAGCTATCTCCAATATCTATAGATTTCAATTTTATCAAAATAAGAATAACAATAGCCTGTTACAATTTGTCTTTGTAATGGCCAATAGGGGGATAGTCCCTTTTAAACATTTTACAAAACTCAGCTGAGTCACAAAACAAAACTCAAAAATACAAGGCTGTCAGAATTCATGCATGATTTTTCAATTCAATCAAATAGTTAAACAATTCCTAATTACTATGACCTAAAAACCCGCATCGAAAATTATAGCGAATTTTTCCCCAAATTTTTTTAAAGTTTTTTTAAATAAAATAATTTGCAAATTTGTTCAAGCAATCTTTTCAATATTGCTATGCCCATTGATTTCAACAACTAAGTTTTCACAAAAATAATAAGGTCAAGTGGCCAAAATGCCACAAACAACATTTCTTTTTGGTAATTTTCATAGGCCTATTATTAAACGCAAAAATTACAAAATTTACAAATTTTAATAAATTCAAATTTTTCTCCTAAATATTTTCAATTATAAGCAACGTGATAATTATGTAGCACCTGAACCTACTTTATAGAATTTTAAATTAGTAAAAAGCTGTCAAAAACTTTTATCAAAATAAAAATCTAAATAAATTTTAGTAATTATTGTAAATAATGTGGCATATTTACAAAATTCTCAACAGGCTCAACTTTTACAAAATAATTAAAATTCTCTTAAATTTAAAAATTATTAAAAAGCAAAGTGGAAGGCCTACCTACTTCCAAAAATTTCAATTCACACAAAAAAATTTGCAAAACATAAAATTGCTAAATAAAATTTTCTCTTAAATTCATAAGTTATTAAAATTTCAATTAGCACAAACATTACAAAAATTTCCTATTGCTGAGTTCATATTTTCTAAAACTAATAAATTGTTAAAATTTTAATTTGATAGGGCATTAATTACAACAGCTATAATCGCTAAATTCAAATTTTCTCTAAATTTAGAAATTATTAAAATGTCAATTAGAACAAATATTTCAAAATCTAATATTGTTGAGTTAAAATTTTCTTTAAAATTTAGAAATTATTAAAATTTCAATTAGCACAAACATTACAAAAATATAATGCTGTTAAGTTTATGTTTTCTAAAAATTGGAAATTGCTAAAATTTCAATTTAACAGTGCATCAATTACAACAACTATAATTTCTAAATTCAAATTCTCTCTAAAATTTAGAAAGTAGCCCTTCATATTACAACAGGTACAAAAATGTCCATTACAGCAAAATTACTAAATTCAAATTTTCTCACAAAGGTCCCACTTTAGTTGTTCAAAAAAAAAATAAAAAACAACAAAATATTATCAAAAATATTTTTCAAATGAGAATCTATGATTTCTAGATGTATTTATAAAGAGAAAATGGAAAACGTTGAGTTTGATGATAAATTAGATTTGACAAGGGGTTCACAAGCTGTCGTTAAACACACAAGAGACCAGATATAAAATATATAGGGACTATAAAAGGCTATGATATGTAATGAAGATGAGAAGCCATCGATGAGTAATTTTATTAAAGACAAACCAATCTAAATGCAGATGACGAGCTAAAAAGGCTTTGAACTATAGGAAAAAAAATGTGTTGAAAATATCACAACAAACTAGCACAAGAATCCCCATGTTATAAGACAAATTAAAAATGCAAGGCCAAAGCCTAATAAGCTATATGAAAATTCATTTCGGATTTACCTTATTACATTAAAAAATGTAAATCGCGAAGTGCCAAAGAAGCAATAAACATTTGAGAGAAATTCAATGTAATTTAATAATTTAAATATTTAAACAAATTAAAAAATAGCTACGGACCCAGTAAAAATCTATTAAATTGTTGACTGAACAGTAAAACTATTGAAAATGTATTGGTTAATATTTATGATAAGCCATTTCTTACATAAAAATGTTTAGGAACAATTTTGCAGAATCTGCAAAACTTTGGTAGAAATACATGTAATACTGGCATTTATATAGTATTTGTACATGATTAGCATTTCTTAAATAAATGCCATCAAGTAATATTTTGAAGAAAAAAAATACAAAAGCTATTTAATGTATATGTACTTGTACAGACTTTAAAAAAAAAATATCTAAAATACATAATTTGGGCAACATCATAAGTCATTTAAAAAAAGATATTTATAGATTTTTCCCACAAATTAAAGCAATAAAAATCTGCAGGTCCAATTCATTAAAAATATTTTAAAATTCAATAAAATAAAATTTAGGCAAAAAGCCAATAATCAGAAATCTGCAGAACTTGTCCCCAGTCGTTCTACAAAAATAATTCTGGTCTAATTTCTGTAAAAATTTCTTAAAATGGGCATCTATTAACAACATTTTCAAAATTTGTAACCTTATGTTATGCATGCATAATTTTGCGAAAATCTATCAATTTGCAAAACACATTAACTTGAAAAACTTAACATGTAGGCCCTTTCAAAAATGTACATAACACCTGTTGAACTGTTTGCTATTCCCAATCAAATAAGATTGCGCGTGCTTTTAAAACAGTGCCTAATTAATAAAATTAATTAATCTGTTATACATAAACAATATAATAGTCCCATAGGACTTAAGGGCCTATCCAATACCACAAATATCTATTCTAAACATTTACAATTTATGAAAAATCCAAACATGCAGATGGCTAAATATAGTCAATGGCTTTGAATACCGAACACTTCACGCCATCTATTGAGTACAAAGTCAACAAACCCATGAACTTGACATTTCTGCCCAGTGACACATTTGAAGTAACTCTCTAAAAAACCCTTTAAATTAAAAAGTCAGAAATGTTTTCTAGAATTTATTACGGTAGGGGGGGGGGGGGGGGGGGGG